>NADL03000824.1:0-210614 GCA_002205965.3 Kappaphycus alvarezii | reverse complement strand
ACGTGTGATATGACTCATTCGGCACACAAAGCCTCCTTGAAGACGTGGCACGAAAGACTTGCGCACGTTCATACTCAAGGAATCTTGTCTATGTCTCGCAAGAACGTGGTAAGTGGACTTCATCTTTCTTCTTCAAATGATACCAAAGATATTGGCTCATCTTCTGACTGTGATTCCGTGAAATGCCGATGCTTGGTGGTAGGAAAAGCAACTCGTGCTGTAATTCCCAAACATCGCTCAGGAGGTAGGGCAAAGCAGCTGCTAGACTTAGTCCATTCGGACGTCTGTGGCCCACTCCAAACACAGTCATTAGGTGGTGCGAGATACTTTGTCACATTCATCGATGATTACTCCAACTGGAGCGTTGTCTATCCGATGAAAAGTAAAGATGAAACTTTCGAGTTCTATAAGAAGTTTGCCAATTATGCCCTTACCCATACCGGTCAGCGAGTGAAAGTGTTTCGTTCAGATCGTGGAGGGGAGTATCTTTCCTCGCAGTTCCAATCCTTCTTATCTTCACAAGGAACGGTTCATCAAAACGACCGCCGCGTACACGCCTGAACAAAATGGCGTCGCAGAACGGTTCAACCGTACATTGATAGATCTGGTTTCGGTCTATGCTGTCCCACATGCAGGTTCCAAAGTCATTTTGGGCTGAAGCCCTAGACAATGCCGTGTATGTGCGGAATCGTGTAACAAACAGAGCCCTGGGAAGTTCCATTACGCCTCATCACTTGTGGATGAAGGATAAACCAGATGTGTCTCACTTGAGGGTATTTGGCTGCCAATGCTGGTACAAACTGCATGCCCATGAGGTGCAGAAACTTGATGAACGTGCAGTGAAAGGAATGTTTCTTGGATACCCAGCCGGAACGAAGGCCTACAAGGTATGGGATGACGAACTGAATCGCGTAGTTATCTCACGAAATGTGCAGTTTGATGAGTCCAGGCGAGGGCCTTGTTCGGTTGACGACAGTATATCGCATCAAAATGACGAGAATTTTGAGCCAGAGGATGTGGGCGTTGCTGACGAAACTGACCCCGATACTTTAATGGCAAATATCGGTGAAAATGGAGACTCTGAGTCATCGAGAGGTCAAAATGAGCCCGTTCTAAATCCAAATATGAACCCAGAGCCCCCGGATGCGAGCTCGGAACCAGAACATACGGGTGGTGCAGACGGAGATGGATCTAGCAATGTACCACTTCGCAGATCAGGTCGATCACGCCGCCCACCAAGACAATGGTGGAAGGGCCTCTTAGGAACTAATATACTCAGCACGTCTAATGAGGATGTTCCGGTACCAGACTCGTTCAAGGAAGCGATGAGTGGGACGCAACCAGATTTCTGGCAGAAAGCAGTTGACAAAGAGTTAAAATCACAACGCAAAAACCAGACTTGGACGCTGGTTCCGCGCTCACAGGCCTCTAACATCCTCACATCGCGCTGGGTTTTCACCGTTAAAGATATTCCAGATGATCAGGGCCACCTCATTCAGCAAGGAAAGGGTCGCCTAGTCGTAAGAGGTTTCCAGCAGATTGAAGGAGTTGATTACTCAGAGACTTTCGCCCCGGTAATCAAATTCACGACAATTCGATTGCTACTGGCTATGGTTGCGCAATTTGACTTAGAGCTTCACCAAATGGACGTAGTCACCGCGTTTCTAAATGGAGAATTAGAGGAGGATATTTACATGGAACAACCCGAAGGATGCATCGACCCTTCCAAACCAAACCATGTTTGCAAACTCCTCAAGGCTATTTATGGCCTTAAACAAGCGAGTCGTCAATGGCACAAAAAGATTGACGACTTCTTGATTAATGGGCTTGGGTTTAAGACCACGAGAAGTGACGCTTGCTTGTACACAAACATATCGAATGACAGCATAATGCTCATTGCCTTTATGTGGATGACTTGCTGCTCGCCGGTAGTGATCTAACCGCCGTAGCCTGGATGAAAGCGGAATTAAATAAAAGGTTTGAGATGAAAGACCTGGGAGAGGCGAAAAAGTGCATAGGGCTTGAAATTAGTAGGAAAAGGTCGTCCAAGCTAGTCTGTATATCGCAGAAAGCGTATGCCGAATCCGTACTGAAACGTTTTGGAATGGTCAGCTGTAATTCCGTGAGTACACCAATGGAACAGGGATTCCATCCCGAGTCTTCGACAAGCCCGTACTGCGATGTCCCGTATCGACAGATCATCGGCTGTCTGATGTTCCTGATGGTTGGTTCTCGTCCAGATTTAGCATACGCCGTTGGCAAATTGTCTCAACACTGTGAGAAGCCTCGCGAGGACCACTGGCAGGCTGCGAAAAGGGTTTTGAGGTTCATCAAAGGAACACTCTCAACTGGTGTTATCCTAAACGGAAATCTCTCAGTGGAGTACCTCGAAGGCTTTAGTGATGCGGACTGGGGTGGCTGCTTGCGTTCAAGAAAGTCCACCAGCGGCTATGTATTCAAGCTTTGTGGAGGAGCCGTCAGCTGGTCGTCGAGGAAGCAAACGGTTGTTGCAAAGTCTACCTGCGAAGCAGAGTACATCGCGCTTTGTGATGCCTGCAAAGAAGCCGCCTGGCTAAGATGCCTCCTGACAGATGCATTGGGAAAATCAGAAGATGGTACTGTTACTATCGGTTGTGATAATACAGGAACTATATCCTTTGCAGGCAACGAGGGGGTCAACCGGCGTAACAAGCATATCGATATCTCATACCACTTTGTCAGAGATGCTATCCATCGCAATATTGTTTCCCTCTTCCATGTACCGTCTTCCGAAATGCCAGCAGATATACTAACGAAGCCTCTTGGACGACTTTCGTTCAATAAATGTGTGATGTTTCTGGGACTTGGGGATCTGCGCGATGCTTAGGGCATGTGATCGAGGGGGGTGTTGGTGATTTCGTGAGACGATCACACGCCCATCGCACTGACTAGACGTCTCGCACGGAGGTTGGGAAGCTGTATATGTGTACACGTGGACACATGTGGTTCTGAAGGGAAATATATGCCAAATTTACCCGAAAAGCAAAGTTGCCGGGGACGAAAGGCCATTTTCAGGGGGTCGACGAAAAATGCAAATTTTGCATAATTGTTGACAAGTGGAACTTGGCCCATAATGCCTAGGCTAAGAATTGCCTGCTTTAATCCTATTCGCTGACAGGGACAATACTGCAATTCTATTGGCCCAGGATGTACACGTGTCAGGTGTTGTAGAGGTTCCTTGGCTGGTTTTAGTTGTTCAAAGGCAGTATGGGATATAACGGTTATTTATGAGCTATTTTAGAGGTCAAAATGTTGTTTAGGGGGTCCCTTTACGTAGGGAAATGTGCTGTAAGGGTGTGAGGAATGTAGTGTACGGGAGCTGTGCTGAATAAGACATATACACGTGTACAGGTTGGCATTGGTGTATGCGATGTACACGTGGTACAGAAAAGCGTAGAAACTATTGGTGCAGTGGTGTCCACGTGTTGTACTATTGTCAGTTGTGGATACTGTACTTCGTACTGTACTTGAATTCATACAGTAAGGGTGGTTATGCGAATCGTTGTCATAATTACACCGCTCCGTTGATTGAACGTACAGTAGATAGCCGGCTGCATCCGCCGGCTGCATTCCACTACTACACTCCCTGGCTGCATCCACGACTGCATTCCACCACTGCACTGTCGGTTCCATCCTCCCTGCGAAGCTGCTTGATTCTATGTGTAGAGGATCTAGTTTGATTCTATATGCATCCTGCTGCATTATGGAAGCGACTCTGATTCTATATGTGTATGAGGATCCTAGTTATATTTGCACCCGGCTGCATCCTCCGGCTGCATTATGGAAGCGACTCTGATTCTATAATGTGTATGAGGATCCTAGTTATGATTCCCTGCACCCGGCTGCATCCTCCGGCTGCACTATGGAAGCGATTCTTGATTCTATAATATGTATGAGGTTTCTAGTTACTTTTACGTGCCTGGCTACACCCTCCGGCTGCATCTCAGAACATTTATCATATTCTATGATTTGTATGAGGGTTTGAGTACGTTATTATGGCCCAAGCAAATTCGGTGCCGACAGGCTGCGGAAATAAGGCACTGCATTCATGTGTCTATGGGCCAGTTTGTTTTATGCAAATTTGGCAGCTTTGGAAGCAGTTCGAAAATGGACTCAAAGAACGTTTTTGCTGGGCCAATATCTTTCAACTTGCCCAAATGGTTTGGTTTATGGGATTTTGTAAATGGAGGAAATGAAGTAGCGAGTAGTTTTAGAATGTACTTAAGGTCGAAGTTTTCGAGCACCAAGTAAATTCTGGGTAGCTAAGCCCGCAGCTTCATCCTCTCTCCCACCAGCCTTCCCTATCGCAACTCATCATCAGGTTATGGGCCCAGTTCAACGCTATCTCTGTCTTTGATTCCGTAAGTCGCCCTGTGTCGTTGCCCTGTTTCGTTTTGTTTGTCTCAGCCTGTTGAATATGTCTCACGTTTCTGGTAAGTTATTTGAATAATTCCATTTCTTTGCACATCGAAGTGATTCTCTTTGCACCTTTTGGTTGGTCTAAAGACTTGTAATTCCATAAAGCTGTTACTGACGATCACTTCCACTATCTGTGCCTGCTTCTGCGGGGTTGTGCTAGACTCGGAATTAGCCCTGGTGCCGCGAGTGCCCAGGGCTCCATCGGTCAGAGGTTTACCGTCAGGGAGGAGGTCAAGTGTGGAGAGGATCGAGGTTATTGAACCGACAACACCACCGCCGCCGACGCTCGCCCTCTCTGTCGCCCAGGAAGGATATAGGATCCCCGCAGGTCAGTACCTCCACAGACGCCAATTAGAAAAATTCAACGACTCTCGGCCAAGAAAGCCAAAGCGCTTGCCGATCGAGTCGCGAAAAGGGAGCTGAAGGCGAAGAAGCGAGTTCCGCCGAGGCACAAGAGGTACTGCAAGACCTGCCAGATTAGCTGCAATAGTGCTAAGACATTCTACGATCACGTTCATTCTAAGGGTCATAGGACTAGAGTAGCGAACAGAAAGGAGACCCCTAGGTGTACTGTTTGTGATAGAGTGTTCGACTCCCACGAAGTTCTGAAACGCCACGAGAACGGGAAAGATCACTTGAAAGTAGTTTTGTCTCAGCAGTAAAAGGGATCCTATACTTTGGTTAAAAGCGAGTGCTCGGCCTTTGCATTTAGCTTAGAGTTTCGTGTGCTGTGTTCTTATAGAGGTGGGCTTGCCATTGCAAGGGACTATCGGTCCCCGGCTTGGGATCTTCGAACAGAACATAAGCACCTCTAACCTATTTGCAATGAGTGGCGGAGAAGATCAAGGAGGAGGGTCAATGAAGATAGAGAAGCTGACGGATACGAATTTTTATGTGTGGAAGCAGAAAATTCAGCTACTTCTGGCACTGCGCGATGTAGAACAGTACATTACCGATGATAACGTCCCTGCTGATGAAAATTCTTCTACGTATAGGACTTGGAAGCAGGGAGATCGAAAAGCCAGAGCAATTATAGGGCTGTCTCTTTCTGATGACCATTTGGACCATGTAAGAGATGCTGTTACTGCCAAAGGTATGTGGGATGCTATTCTAGAGGTGTTTGAGCGACATACGCTGCTGAACAAGTTGGCTGCTCGTAGAGAGTTTTACACTGTCAGTATGCTAGAAAATGAGAAGGTGCTTCCGTATATTGGACGTGTGAGACACCTGGCGGCTCGCTTGAAGTCTATGGGGTCGTTATCGATGACAAAGAGATGGCTATGGCAGTGCTTAACGGCCTTCCACCGCGTTTTCACAGCCTCATTGTTGCTCTGGACGCTCTTGGATCTGAAGACAACTCCTTTGGAGTGGAGTATGTCAAAAGTCGTCTACTTCAAGAGGAACAACGAGCTTCGATGAAGTCGTCCAGGCGACAGATGACTTCAAGTGCCGCCCTTATTGGAACGTTTTCGAAGGACGGCGCCAGTCTTCCTTGACGTGCACTAATTGTGGTCACACCGGACACACCGCCTCCCGTTGCTGGGGAAAGGATGTCAATGGAAAGCGACCTTCTCCACCCGAACGATTCCAGCGGAGGCAATTACAGAAGCCAACGGCAATGATCGCTCAAGAAAAAGATGGCTCGGAAGTGAATGAGGTGGAGTACATTTGTCTGGTGAACAAAGCGGATAAGTCTAACGTTAAAATAACCTCTAACACCTGGCTTATAGATTCCGGGTGCTCCGCGCACATGACGTTGACAGAAGCCTCTTTACAGACTACCGTGAGGTCTCGAACAGCCGCGTTGAGATGGGAACCAAGGCTTGTGCGATTGTGGCTGGAGTCGGAAACGTTCATTTGATGCTATCAGTAAACGGCATTGAAAATCCTGTAAGCTCACCAATGTGCTACACGTTCCCAGTTTTGCCTTTTCTCTAATTTCAGTACGCCAGATGGTCGACAATGGACTTGATGTTCAGTTTGTTCGTGACAAGTGTACTGTAAAGAAAAATGACTGTACTGTGGCAACCGCGACAAGTGAAGGAGAGCTCTACGTGCTTGATACGTGTGATATGACTCATTCGGCACACAAAGCCTCCTTGAAGACGTGGCACGAAAGACTTGCGCACGTTCATACTCAAGGAATCTTGTCTATGTCTCGCAAGAACGTGGTAAGTGGACTTCATCTTTCTTCTTCAAATGATACCAAAGATATTGGCTCATCTTCTGACTGTGATTCCGTGAAATGCGATGCTTGTGTGGTAGGAAAAGCAACTCGTGCTGTAATTCCCAAACATCGCTCAGGAGGTAGGGCAAAGCAGCTGCTAGACTTAGTCCATTCGGACGTCTGTGGCCCACTCCAAACACAGTCATTAGGTGGTGCGAGATACTTTGTCACATTCATCGATGATTACTCCAACTGGAGCGTTGTCTATCCGATGAAAAGTAAAGATGAAACTTTCGAGTTCTATAAGAAGTTTGCCAATTATGCCCTTACCCATACCGGTCAGCGAGTGAAAGTGTTTCGTTCAGATCGTGGAGGGGAGTATCTTTCCTCGCAGTTCCAATCCTTCTTATCTTCACAAGGAACGGTTCATCAAACGACCGCCGCGTACACGCCTGAACAAAATGGCGTCGCAGAACGGTTCAACCGTACATTGATAGATCTGGTTCGGTCTATGCTGTCCCACATGCAGGTTCCAAAGTCATTTTGGGCTGAAGCCCTAGACAATGCCGTGTATGTGCGGAATCGTGTAACAAACAGAGCCCTGGGAAGTTCCATTACGCCTCATCACTTGTGGATGAAGGATAAACCAGATGTGTCTCACTTGAGGGTATTTGGCTGCCAATGCTGGTACAAACTGCATGCCCATGAGGTGCAGAAACTTGATGAACGTGCAGTGAAAGGAATGTTTCTTGGATACCCAGCCGGAACGAAGGCCTACAAGGTATGGGATGACGAACTGAATCGCGTAGTTATCTCACGAAATGTGCAGTTTGATGAGTCCAGGCGAGGGCCTTGTTCGGTTGACGACAGTATATCGCATCAAAATGACGAGAATTTTGAGCCAGAGGATGTGGGCGTTGCTGTGAAACTGACCCCGATACTTTAATGGCAAATATCGGTGAAAATGGAGACTCTGAGTCATCGAGAGGTCAAAATGAGCCCGTTCTAAATCCAAATATGAACCCAGAGCCCCCGGATGCGAGCTCGGAACCAGAACATACGGGTGGTGCAGCGGAGATGAGATCTAGCAATGTACCACTTCGCAGATCAGGTCGATCACGCCGCCCACCAAGACAATGGTGAAGGGCCTCTTAGGAACTAATATACTCAGCACGTCTAATGAGGATTTCCGGTACCAGACTCGTTCAAGGAAGCGATGAGTGGACGCAACCAGATTTCTGGCAGAAAGCAGTTGACAAAGAGTTAAAATCACAACGCAAAAACCAGACTTGGACGCTGGTTCCGCGCTCACAGGCCTCTAACATCCCTCACATCGCGCTGGGTTTTCACCGTTAAAGATATTCCAGATGATCAGGGCCACCTCATTCAGCAAGGAAAGGGTCGCCTAGTCGTAAGAGGTTTCCAGCAGATTGAAGGAGTTGATTACTCAGAGACTTTCGCCCCGGTAATCAAATTCACGACAATTCGATTGCTACTGGCTATGGTTGCGCAATTTGACTTAGAGCTTCACCAAATGGACGTAGTCACCGCGTTTCTAAATGGAGAATTAGAGGAGGATATTTACATGGAACAACCCGAAGGATGCATCGACCCTTCCAAACCAAACCATGTTTGCAAACTCCTCAAGGCTATTTATGGCCTTAAACAAGCGAGTCGTCAATGGCACAAAAAGATTGACGACTTCTTGATTAATGGGCTTGGGTTTAAGACCACGAGAAGTGACGCTTGCTTGTACACAAACATATCGAATGACAGCATAATGCTCATTGCCCTTTATGTGGATGACTTGCTGCTCGCCGGTAGTGATCTAACCGCCGTAGCCTGGATGAAAGCGGAATTAAATAAAAGGTTTGAGATGAAAGACCTGGAGAGGCGAAAAAGTGCATAGGGCTTGAAATTAGTAGGAAAAGGTCGTCCAAGCTAGTCTGTATATCGCAGAAAGCGTATGCCGAATCCGTACTGAAACGTTTTGGAATGGTCAGCTGTAATTCCGTGAGTACACCAATGGAACAGGGATTCCATCCCGAGTCTTCGACAAGCCCGTACTGCGATGTCCCGTATCGACAGATCATCGGCTGTCTGATGTTCCTGATGGTTGGTTCTCGTCCAGATTTAGCATACGCCGTTGGCAAATTGTCTCAACACTGTGAGAAGCCTCGCGAGGACCACTGGCAGGCTGCGAAAAGGGTTTTGAGGTTCATCAAAGGAACACTCTCAACTGGTGTTATCCTAAACGGAAATCTCTCAGTGGAGTACCTCGAAGGCTTTAGTGATGCGGACTGGGGTGGCTGCTTGAGTTCAAGAAAGTCCACCAGCGGCTATGTATTCAAGCTTTGTGGAGGAGCCGTCAGCTGGTCGTCGAGGAAGCAAACGGTTGTTGCAAAGTCTACCTGCGAAGCAGAGTACATCGCGCTTTGTGATGCCTGCAAAGAAGCCGCCTGGCTAAGATGCCTCCTGACAGATGCATTGGGAAAATCAGAAGATGGTACTGTTACTATCGGTTGATAATACAGGAACTATATCCTTTGCAGGCAACGAGGGGGTCAACCGGCGTAACAAGCATATCGATATCTCATACCACTTTGTCAGAGATGCTATCCATCGCAATATTGTTTCCCTCTTCCATGTACCGTCTTCCGAAATGCCAGCAGATATACTAACCTCTTGGACGACTTTCGTTCAATAAATGTGTGGTTTCTGGGACTTGGGGATCTGCGCGATGCTTAGGGCATGTGATCGAGGGGGGGTGTTGGTGATTTCGTGAGACGATCACACGCCCATCGCACTGACTAGACGTCTCGCACGGAGGTTGGGAAGCTGTATATGTGTACACGTGGACACATGGGTTCTGAAGGGAAATATATGCCAAATTTACCCGAAAAGCAAAGTTGCCGGGGACGAAAGGCCATTTTCAGGGGGTCGACGAAAAATGCAAATTTTGCATAATTGTTGACAAGTGGAACTTGGCCCATAATGCCTAGGCTAAGAATTGCCTGCTTTAATCCTATTCGCTGACAGGGACAATACTGCAATTCTATTGGCCCAGGATGTACACGTGTCAGGTGTTGTAGAGGTTCCTTGGCTGGTTTTAGTTGTTCAAAGGCAGTATGGGATATAACGGTTATTTATGAGCTATTTTAGAGGTCAAAATGTTGTTTAGGGGGTCCCTTTACGTAGGGAAATGTGCTGTAAGGGTGTGAGGAATGTAGTGTACGGGAGCTGTGCTGAATAAGACATATACACGTGTACAGGTTGGCATTGGTGTATGCGATGTACACGTGGTACAGAAAAGCGTAGAAACTATTGGTGCAGTGGTGTCCACGTGTTGTACTATTGTCAGTTGTGGAACTGTACTTCGTACTGTACTTGGAATTCATACAGTAAGGGGTGGTTATGCGAATCGTTGTCATAATTACACCGCTCCGTTGATTGAACGTACAGTAGATAGCCGGCTGCATCCGCCGGCTGCATTCCACTACTACACTCCCTGGCTGCATCCACGACTGCATTCCACCACTGCACTGTCGGTTCCATCCTCCGGCTGCATTATGGAAGCGACTCTTGATTCTATAATGTGTATGAGGATCTAGTTATGATTCTATGCACCCGGCTGCATCCTCCGGCTGCATTATGGAAGTCTTGATTCTATAATGTGTATGAGGATCCTAGTTATGATTCCCTGCCCGGCTGCATCCTCCGGCTGCACTATGGAAGCGATTCTTGATTCTATAATATGTATGAGGTTCTAGTTACTTTTACGTGCCTGCTACACCCTCCGGCTGCATCTCAGAACATTTACCATATTCTATGATTTGTATGAGGGTTTGAGTACGTTATTATGGCCCAAGCAAATTCGGTGCCGACAGGCTGCGGAAATAAGGCACTGCATTCATGTCTAAGTGGGCCAGTTTGTTTTATGCAAATTTGGCAGCTTTGGAAGCAGTTCGAAAATGGACTCAAAGAACGTTTTTGCTGGCCAATATCTTTCAACTTGCCCAAATGGTTTGGTTTATGGATTTTGTAAATGGAGGAAATGAAGTAGCGAGTAGTTTTAGAATGTACTTAAGGTCGAAGTTTTCGAGCACCAAGTAAATTCTGGGTAGCTAAGCCCGCAGCTTCATCCTCTCTCCCACCAGCCTTCCCTATCGCAACTCATCATCAGGTTATGGGCCCAGTTCAACGCTATCTCTGTTCTTTGATTCCGTAAGTCGCCCTGTGTCGTTGCCCTGTTTCGTTTTGTTTGTCTCAGCCTGTTGAATATGTCTCACGTTTCTGGTAAGTTATTTGAATAATTCCATTTCTTTGCACATCGAAGTGATTCTCTTTGCACCTTTTGGTTGGTCTAAAGACTTGTAATTCCATAAAGCTGTTACTGACGATCACTTCCACTATCTGTGCCTGCTTCTGCGGGGTTGTGCTAGACTCGGAATTAGCCCTGGTGCCGCGAGTGCCCAGGGCTCCATCGGTCAGAGGTTTACCGTCAGGGAGGAGGTCAAGTGTGGAGAGGATCGAGGTTATTGAACCGACAACACCACCGCCGCCGACGCTCGCCCTCTCTGTCGCCCAGGAAGGATATAGGATCCCCCGCAGGTCAGTACCTCCACAGACGCCAATTAGAAAAATTCAACGACTCTCGGCCAAGAAAGCCAAAGCGCTTGCCGATCGAGTCGCGAAAAGGGAGCTGAAGGCGAAGAAGCGAGTTCCGCCGAGGCACAAGAGGTACTGCAAGACCTGCCAGATTAGCTGCAATAGTGCTAAGACATTCTACGATCACGTTCATTCTAAGGGTCATAGGACTAGAGTAGCGAACAGAAAGGAGACCCTAGGTGTACTGTTTGTGATAGAGTGTTCGACTCCCACGAAGTTCTGAAACGCCACGAGAACGGGAAAGATCACTTGAAAGTAGTTTTGTCTCAGCAGTAAAAGGGATCCTATACTTTGGTTAAAAGCGAGTGCTCGGCCTTTGCATTTAGCTTAGAGTTTCGTGTGCTGTGTTCTTATAGAGGTGGGCTTGCCATTGCAAGGGACTATCGGTCCCCGGCTTGGATCTTCGAACAGAACATAAGCACCTCTAACCTATTTGCAATGAGTGGCGGAGAAGATCAAGGAGGAGGGTCAATGAAGATAGAGAAGCTGACGGATACGAATTTTTATGTGTGGAAGCAGAAAATTCAGCTACTTCTGGCACTGCGCGATGTAGAACAGTACATTACCGATGATAACGTCCCTGCTGATGAAAATTCTTCTACGTATAGGACTTGGAAGCAGGGAGATCGAAAAGCCAGAGCAATTATAGGGCTGTCTCTTTCTGATGACCATTTGGACCATGTAAGAGATGCTGTTACTGCCAAAGGTATGTGGGATGCTATTCTAGAGGTGTTTGAGCGACATACGCTGCTGAACAAGTTGGCTGCTCGTAGAGAGTTTTACACTGTCAGTATGCTAGAAAATGAGAAGGTGCTTCCGTATATTGGACGTGTGAGACACCTGGCGGCTCGCTTGAAGTCTATGGGGTCGTTATCGATGACAAAGAGATGGCTATGGCAGTGCTTAACGGCCTTCCACCGCGTTTTCACAGCCTCATTGTTGCTCTGGACGCTCTTGGATCTGAAGACAACTCCTTTGGAGTGGAGTATGTCAAAAGTCGTCTACTTCAAGAGGAACAACGAGCTTCGATGAAGTCGTCCAGGCGACAGATGACTTCAAGTGCCGCCCTTATTGGGAACGTTTTCGAAGGACGGCGCCAGTCTTCCTTGACGTGCACTAATTGTGGTCACACCGGACACACCGCCTCCGTTGCTGGGGAAAGGATGTCAATGGAAAGCGACCTTCTCCACCCGAACGATTCAGCGGAGGCAATTACAGAAGCCAACGGCAATGATCGCTCAAGAAAAAGATGGCTCGGAAGTGAATGAGGTGGAGTACATTTGTCTGGTGAACAAAGCGGATAAGTCTAACGTTAAAATAACCTCTAACACCTGGCTTATAGATTCCGGGTGCTCCGCGCACATGACGTTTGACAGAAGCCTCTTTACAGACTACCGTGAGGTCTCGAACAGCCGCGTTGAGATGGGAACCAAGGCTTGTGCGATTGTGGCTGGAGTCGGAAACGTTCATTTGATGCTATCAGTAAACGGCATTGAAAAATCCTGTAAGCTCACCAATGTGCTACACGTTCCCAGTTTTGCCTTTTCTCTAATTTCAGTACGCCAGATGGTCGACAATGGACTTGATGTTCAGTTTGTTCGTGACAAGTGTACTGTAAAAAAAATGACTGTACTGTGGCAACCGCGACAAGTGAAGGAGAGCTCTACGTGCTTGATACGTGTGATATGACTCATTCGGCACACAAAGCCTCCTTGAAGACGTGGCACGAAAGACTTGCGCACGTTAACTCAAGGAATCTTGTCTATGTCTCGCAAGAACGTGGTAAGTGGACTTCATCTTTCTTCTTCAAATGATACCAAAGATATTGGCTCATCTTCTGACTGTGATTCCGTGAAATGCGATGCTTGTGTGGTAGGAAAAGCAACTCGTGCTGTAATTCCCAAACATCGCTCAGGAGGTAGGGCAAAGCAGCTGCTAGACTTAGTCCATTCGGACGTCTGTGGCCCACTCCAAACACAGTCATTAGGTGGTGCGAGATACTTGTCACATTCATCGATGATTACTCCAACTGGAGCGTTGTCTATCCGATGAAAAGTAAAGATGAAACTTTCGAGTTCTATAAGAAGTTTGCCAATTACCCCCATACCGGTCAGCGAGTGAAAGTGTTTCGTTCAGATCGTGGAGGGGAGTATCTTTCCTCGCAGTTCCAATCCTTCTTATCTTCACAAGGAACGGTTCATCAAACGACCGCCGCGTACACGCCTGAACAAAATGGCGTCGCAGAACGGTTCAACCGTACATTGATAGATCTGGTTCGGTCTATGCTGTCCCACATGCAGGTTCCAAAGTCATTTTGGGCTGAAGCCCTAGACAATGCCGTGTATGTGCGGAATCGTGTAACAAACAGAGCCCTGGGAAGTTCCATTACGCCTCATCACTTGTGGATGAAGGATAAACCAGATGTGTCTCACTTGAGGGTATTTGGCTGCCAATGCTGGTACAAACTGCATGCCCATGAGGTGCAGAAACTTGATGAACGTGCAGTGAAAGGAATGTTTCTTGGATACCCAGCCGGAACGAAGGCTACAAGGTATGGGATGACGAACTGAATCGCGTAGTTATCTCACGAAATGTGCAGTTTGATGAGTCCAGGCGAGGGCCTTGTTCGGTTGACGACAGTATATCGCATCAAAATGACGAGAATTTTGAGCCAGAGGATGTGGGCGTTGCTGACGAAACTGACCCGATACTTTAATGGCAAATATCGGTGAAAATGGAGACTCTGAGTCATCGAGAGGTCAAAATGAGCCCGTTCTAAATCCAAATATGAACCCAGAGCCCCCGGATGCGAGCTCGGAACCAGAACATACGGGTGGTGCAGACGGAGATGGATCTAGCAATGTACCACTTCGCAGATCAGGTCGATCACGCCGCCCACCAAGACAATGGTGGAAGGGCCTCTTAGGAACTAATATACTCAGCACGTCTAATGAGGATGTTCCGGTACCAGACTCGTTCAAGGAAGCGATGAGTGGGACGCAACCAGATTTCTGGCAGAAAGCAGTTGACAAAGAGTTAAAATCACAACGCAAAAACCAGACTTGGACGCTGGTTCCGCGCTCACAGGCCTCTAACATCCTCACATCGCGCTGGGTTTTCACCGTTAAAGATATTCCAGATGATCAGGGCCACCTCATTCAGCAAGGAAAGGGTCGCCTAGTCGTAAGAGGTTTCCAGCAGATTGAAGGAGTTGATTACTCAGAGACTTTCGCCCGGTAATCAAATTCACGACAATTCGATTGCTACTGGCTATGGTTGCGCAATTTGACTTAGAGCTTCACCAAATGGACGTAGTCACCGCGTTTCTAAATGGAGAATTAGAGGAGGATATTTACATGGAACAACCCGAAGGATGCATCGACCCTTCCAAACCAAACCATGTTTGCAAACTCCTCAAGGCTATTTATGGCCTTAAACAAGCGAGTCGTCAATGGCACAAAAAGATTGACGACTTCTTGATTAATGGGCTTGGGTTTAAGACCACGAGAAGTGACGCTTGCTTGTACACAAACATATCGAATGACAGCATAATGCTCATTGCCCTTTATGTGGATGACTTGCTGCTCGCCGGTAGTGATCTAACCGCCGTAGCCTGGATGAAAGCGCGAATTAAATAAAAGGTTTGAGATGAAAGACCTGGGAGAGGCGAAAAAGTGCATAGGGCTTGAAATTAGTAGGAAAAGGTCGTCCAAGCTAGTCTGTATATCGCAGAAAGCGTATGCCGAATCCGTACTGAAACGTTTTGGAATGGTCAGCTGTAATTCCGTGAGTACACCAATGGAACAGGGATTCCATCCCGAGTCTTCGACAAGCCCGTACTGCGATGTCCCGTATCGACAGATCATCGGCTGTCTGATGTTCCTGATGGTTGGTTCTCGTCCAGATTAGCATACGCCGTTGGCAAATTGTCTCAACACTGTGAGAAGCCTCGCGAGGACCACTGGCAGGCTGCGAAAAGGGTTTTGAGGTTCATCAAAGGAACACTCTCAACTGGTGTTATCCTAAACGGAAATCTCTCAGTGGAGTACCTCGAAGGCTTTAGTGATGCGGACTGGGGTGGCTGCTTGAGTTCAAGAAAGTCCACCAGCGGCTATGTATTCAAGCTTTGTGGAGGAGCCGTCAGCTGGTCGTCGAGGAAGCAAACGGTTGTTGCAAAGTCTACCTGCGAAGCAGAGTACATCGCGCTTTGTGATGCCTGCAAAGAAGCCGCCTGGCTAAGATGCCTCCTGACAGATGCATTGGGAAAATCAGAAGATGGTACTGTTACTATCGGTTGCGATAATACAGGAACTATATCCTTTGCAGGCAACGAGGGGGTCAACCGGCGTAACAAGCATATCGATATCTCATACACTTTGTCAGAGATGCTATCCATCGCAATATTGTTTCCCTCTTCCATGTACCGTCTTCCGAAATGCCAGCAGATATACTAACGAAGCCTCTTGGACGACTTTCGTTCAATAAATGTGTGAGGTTTCTGGGACTTGGGGATCTGCGCGATGCTTAGGGCATGTGATCGAGGGGGGTGTTGGTGATTTCGTGAGACGATCACACGCCCATCGCACTGACTAGACGTCTCGCACGGAGGTTGGGAAGCTGTATATGTGTACACGTGGACACATGTGGTTCTGAAGGGAAATATATGCCAAATTTACCCGAAAAGCAAAGTTGCCGGGACGAAAGGCCATTTTCAGGGGGTCGACGAAAAATGCAAATTTTGCATAATTGTTGACAAGTGGAACTTGGCCCATAATGCCTAGGCTAAGAATTGCTGCTTTAATCCTATTCGCTGACAGGGACAATACTGCAATTCTATTGGCCAGGATGTACACGTGTCAGGTGTTGTAGAGGTTCCTTGGCTGGTTTTAGTTGTTCAAAGGCAGTATGGGATATAACGGTTATTTATGAGCTATTTTAGAGGTCAAAATGTTGTTTAGGGGGTCCCTTTACGTAGGGAAATGTGCTGTAAGGGTGTGAGGAATGTAGTGTACGGGAGCTGTGCTGAATAAGACATATACACGTGTACAGGTTGGCATTGGTGTATGCGATGTACACGTGGTACAAAAGCGTAGAAACTATTGGTGCAGTGGTGTCCACGTGTTGTACTATTGTCAGTTGTGGAACTGTACTTCGTACTGTACTTGAATTCATACAGTAAGGGTGGTTATGCGAATCGTTGTCATAATTACACCGCTCCGTTGATTGAACGTACAGTAGATAGCCGGCTGCATCCGCCGGCTGCATTCCACTACTACACTCCCTGGCTGCATCCACGACTGCATTGATTCTATGCACCCGGCTGCATCCTCCGGCTGCATTATGGAAGCGACTCTTGATTCTATAATGTGTATGAGGATTCTAGTTATGATCCTGCCCCCGGCTCATCCTCCGGCTGCATTATGGAAGTGACTCCTGATTCTATAATGTGTATGAGGATCCTAGTTATGATTATCTGCACCCGGCTGCATCCTCCCGCTGCCACTATGGAAGCGATTCTTGATTCTAATATGTATGAGGTTTCTAGTTACTTTTACGTGCTGGCTACACCCTCGGCTGCATCTCAGAACATTTATCATATTCTATGATTTGTATGAGGGTTGAGTACGTTATTTATGGCCCAAGCAAATTCGGTGGCCGACAGGCTGCGAAATAAGGCACTGCATTCATGTGTCTATGGGCCAGTTTGTTTATGCAAATTTGGCAAGCTTTGGAAGCAGTTCGAAAATGGACCCAAAGAACGTTTTTGCTGGGCCAATATCTTTCAACTTGCCCAAATGGTTTGGTTTATGGATTTTTGTAAATGGAGGAAATGAGTAGCGAGAGTAGTTTAGAATGTACTTAAGGTCGAAGTTTTCGAGCACCAAGTAAATTCTGGGTAGCTAAGCCCGCAGCTTCATCCTCTCTCCCACCAGCCTTCCCTATCGCAACTCATCATCAGGTTATGGGCCCAGTTCAACGCTATCTCTGTCTTTGATTCCCGTAAGTCGCCCTGTGTCGTTGCCCTGTTTCGTTTGTTTGTCTCAGCCTGTTGAATATGTCTCACGTTTCTGGTAAGTTTTTGAATAATTCCATTTCTTTGCACATCGAAGTGATTCTCTTTGCACCTTTTGGTTGGTCTAAAGACTTGTAATTCCATAAAGCTGTTACTGACGATCACTTCCACTATCTGTGCCTGCTTCTGCGGGTTGTGCTAGACTCGGAATTAGCCCTGGTGCCGCGAGTGCCCAGGGCTCCATCGGTCAGAGGTTTACCGTCAGGGAGGAGGTCAAGTGTGGAGAGGATCGAGGTTATTGAACCGACAACACCCACCGCCCCGACGCTCGCCCTCTCTGTCGCCCAGGAAGGATATAGGATCCCCCGCAGGTCAGTACCTCCACAGACGCCAATTAGAAAAATTCAACGACTCTGGCCAAGAAAGCCAAAGCGCTTGCGATCGAGTCGCGAAAAGGGAGCTGAAGGCGAAGAAGCGAGTTCCGCCGAGCACAAGAGGTACGCAAGACCTGCCAGATTAGCTGCAATAGTGCTAAAGACATTCTACGATCACGTTCATTCTAAGGTCATAGACTAGAGTAGCGAACAGAAAGGAGACCCTAGGTGTACTGTTTGTGATAGAGTGTTCGACTCCCACGAAGTTCTGAAACGCCACGAGAACGGGAAAGATCACTTGAAAGTAGTTTTGTCTCAGCAGTAAAGGATCCTATACTTTGGTTAAAAGCGAGTGCTCGGCCTTTGCATTTAGCTTAGAGTTTCGTGTGCTGTGTCTTATAGAGGTGGGCTTGCCATTGCAAGGGACTATCGGTCCCGGCTTGGGATCTTCGAACAGAACATAAGCACCTCTAACCTATTTGCAATGAGTGGCGGAGAAGATCAAGGAGGAGGGTCAATGAAGATAGAAAGCTGACGGATACGAATTTTTATGTGTGGAAGCAGAAAATTCAGCTACTTCTGGCACTGCGCGATGTAGAACAGTACATTACCGATGATAACGTCCCTGCTGATGAAAATTCTTCTACGTATAGGACTTGGAAGCAGGGAGATCGAAAAGCCAGAGCAATTATAGGGCTGTCTCTTTCTGATGACCATTTGGACCATGTAAGAGATGCTGTTACTGCCAAAGGTATGTGGGATGCTATTCTAGAGGTGTTTGAGCGACATACGCTGCTGAACAAGTTGGCTGCTCGTAGAGAGTTTTACACTGTCAGTATGCTAGAAAATGAGAAGGTGCTTCCGTATATTGGACGTGTGAGACACCTGGCGGCTCGCTTGAAGTCTATGGGGTCGTTATCGATGACAAAGAGATGGCTATGGCAGTGCTTAACGGCCTTCCACCGCGTTTTCACAGCCTCATTGTTGCTCTGGACGCTCTTGGATCTGAAGACAACTCCTTTGGAGTGGAGTATGTCAAAAGTCGTCTACTTCAAGAGGAACAACGAGCTTCGATGAAGTCGTCCAGGCGACAGATGACTTCAAGTGCCGCCCTTATTGGGAACGTTTTCGAAGGACGGCGCCAGTCTTCCTTGACGTGCACTAATTGTGGTCACACCGGACACACCGCCTCCCGTTGCTGGGGAAAGGATGTCAATGGAAAGCGACCTTCTCCACCCGAACGATTCCAGCGGAGGCAATTACAAAGCCAACGGCAATGATCGCTCAAGAAAAAGATGGCTCGGAAGTGAATGAGGTGGAGTACATTTGTCTGGTGAACAAAGCGGATAAGTCTAACGTTAAAATAACCTCTAACACCTGGCTTATAGATTCCGGGTGCTCCGCGCACATGACGTTGACAGAAGCCTCTTTACAGACTACCGTGAGGTCTCGAACAGCCGCGTTGAGATGGGAACCAAGGCTTGTGCGATTGTGGCTGGAGTCGGAAACGTTCATTTGATGCTATCAGTAAACGGCATTGAAAAATCCTGTAAGCTCACCAATGTGCTACACGTTCCCAGTTTTGCCTTTTCTCTAATTTCAGTACGCCAGATGGTCGACAATGGACTTGATGTTCAGTTTGTTCGTGACAAGTGTACTGTAAAGAAAAATGACTGTACTGTGGCAACCGCGACAAGTGAAGGAGAGCTCTACGTGCTTGATACGTGTGATATGACTCATTCGGCACACAAAGCCTCCTTGAAGACGTGGCACGAAAGACTTGCGCACGTTCATACTCAAGGAATCTTGTCTATGTCCGCAAGAACGTGGTAAGTGGACTTCATCTTTCTTCTTCAAATGATACCAAAGATATTGGCTCATCTTCTGACTGTGATTCCGTGAAATGCGATGCTTGTGTGGTAGGAAAAGCAACTCGTGCTGTAATTCCCAAACATCGCTCAGGAGGTAGGGCAAAGCAGCTGCTAGACTTAGTCCATTCGGACGTCTGTGGCCCACTCCAAACACAGTCATTAGGTGGTGCGAGATACTTTGTCACATTCATCGATGATTACTCCAACTGGAGCGTTGTGTATCCGATGAAAAGTAAAGATGAAACTTTCGAGTTCTATAAGAAGTTTGCCAATTATGCCCTTACCCATACCGGTCAGCGAGTGAAAGTGTTTCGTTCAGATCGTGGAGGGGAGTATCTTTCCTCGCAGTTCCAATCCTTCTTATCTTCACAAGGAACGGTTCATCAAACGACCGCCGCGTACACGCCTGAACAAAATGGCGTCGCAGAACGGTTCAACCGTACATTGATAGATCTGGTTCGGTCTATGCTGTCCCACATGCAGGTTCCAAAGTCATTTTGGGCTGAAGCCCTAGACAATGCCGTGTATGTGCGGAATCGTGTAACAAACAGAGCCCTGGGAAGTTCCATTACGCCTCATCACTTGTGGATGAAGGATAAACCAGATGTGTCTCACTTGAGGGTATTTGGCTGCCAATGCTGGTACAAACTGCATGCCCATGAGGTGCAGAAACTTGATGAACGTGCAGTGAAAGGAATTTCTTGGATACCCAGCCGGAACGAAGGCCTACAAGGTATGGGATGACGAACTGAATCGCGTAGTTATCTCACGAAATGTGCAGTTTGATGAGTCCAGGCGAGGGCCTTGTTCGGTTGACGACAGTATATCGCATCAAAATGACGAGAATTTTGAGCCAGAGGATGTGGGCGTTGCTGACGAAACTGACCCCGATACTTTAATGGCAAATATCGGTGAAAATGGAGACTCTGAGTCATCGAGAGGTCAAAATGAGCCCGTTCTAAATCCAAATATGAACCCAGAGCCCCCGGATGCGAGCTCGGAACCAGAACATACGGGTGGTGCAGACGGAGATGGATCTAGCAATGTACCACTTCGCAGATCAGGTCGATCACGCCGCCCACCAAGACAATGGTGGAAGGGCCTCTTAGGAACTAATATACTCAGCACGTCTAATGAGGATGTTCCGGTACCAGACTCGTTCAAGGAAGCGATGAGTGGGACGCAACCAGATTTCTGGCAGAAAGCAGTTGACAAAGAGTTAAAATCACAACGCAAAAACCAGACTTGGACGCTGGTTCCGCGCTCACAGGCCTCTAACATCCTCACATCGCGCTGGGTTTTCACCGTTAAAGATATTCCAGATGATCAGGGCCACCTCATTCAGCAAGGAAAGGGTCGCCTAGTCGTAAGAGGTTTCCAGCAGATTGAAGGAGTTGATTACTCAGAGACTTTCGCCCCGGTAATCAAATTCACGACAATTCGATTGCTACTGGCTATGGTTGCGCAATTTGACTTAGAGCTTCACCAAATGGACGTAGTCACCGCGTTTCTAAATGGAGAATTAGAGGAGGATATTTACATGGAACAACCCGAAGGATGCATCGACCCTTCCAAACCAAACCATGTTTGCAAACTCCTCAAGGCTATTTATGGCCTTAAACAAGCGAGTCGTCAATGGCACAAAAAGATTGACGACTTCTTGATTAATGGGCTTGGGTTTAAGACCACGAGAAGTGACGCTTGCTTGTACACAAACATATCGAATGACAGCATAATGCTCATTGCCCTTTATGTGGATGACTTGCTGCTCGCCGGTAGTGATCTAACCGCCGTAGCCTGGATGAAAGCGGAATTAAATAAAAGGTTTGAGATGAAAGACCTGGAGAGGCGAAAAAGTGCATAGGGCTTGAAATTAGTAGGAAAAGGTCGTCCAAGCTAGTCTGTATATCGCAGAAAGCGTATGCCGAATCCGTACTGAAACGTTTTGGAATGGTCAGCTGTAATTCCGTGAGTACACCAATGGAACAGGGATTCCATCCCGAGTCTTCGACAAGCCCGTACTGCGATGTCCCGTATCGACAGATCATCGGCTGTCTGATGTTCCTGATGGTTGGTTCTCGTCCAGATTTAGCATACGCCGTTGGCAAATTGTCTCAACACTGTGAGAAGCCTCGCGAGGACCACTGGCAGGCTGCGAAAGGGTTTTGAGGTTCATCAAAGGAACACTCTCAACTGGTGTTATCCTAAACGGAAATCTCTCAGTGGAGTACCTCGAAGGCTTTAGTGATGCGGACTGGGGTGGCTGCTTGCGTTCAAGAAAGTCCACCAGCGGCTATGTATTCAAGCTTTGTGGAGGAGCCGTCAGCTGGTCGTCGAGGAAGCAAACGGTTGTTGCAAAGTCTACCTGCGAAGCAGAGTACATCGCGCTTTGTGATGCCTGCAAAGAAGCCGCCTGGCTAAGATGCCTCCTGACAGATGCATTGGGAAAATCAGAAGATGGTACTGTTACTATCGGTTGCGATAATACAGGAACTATATCCTTTGCAGGCAACGAGGGGTCAACCGGCGTAACAAGCATATCGATATCTCATACACTTTGTCAGAGATGCTATCCATCGCAATATTGTTTCCCTCTTCCATGTACCGTCTTCCGAAATGCCAGCAGATATACTAACGAAGCCTCTTGGACGACTTTCGTTCAATAAATGTGTGAGGTTTCTGGGACTTGGGGATCTGCGCGATGCTTAGGGCATGTGATCGAGGGGGGTGTTGGTGATTTCGTGAGACGATCACACGCCCATCGCACTGACTAGACGTCTCGCACGGAGGTTGGGAAGCTGTATATGTGTACACGTGGACACATGTGGTTCTGAAGGGAAATATATGCCAAATTTACCCGAAAAGCAAAGCCCGCAGCTTCATCCTCTCTCCCACCAGCCTTCCCTATCGCAACTCATCATCACAACCAACCATAACATGCCAAGCGTCAGAATGCTTCACAATAATCAGCTCAGCTATCGCCACTTGTAGCGATATGAGTGGCATGGAGGCGTATCTAGCAGCCAATCAGATGGCAGAATACCAAGTGCTTTTAAAAAATGGCAAAATGCGCCGTGATTCTGAGTTGGGCGAAAATGGGCTTTCGTCCCAGGCAACTTTCGGTTTGGCCCATTTTACACCTGTCATAGTTGTGCACACTGAAGAAGGGTGCAATTCGCATTTTCAAGCTACAGGTGTACACGTGTCCAGGTGGCAACTAAAAACCATGGAATCGCATGCATTCTATCACTTTTTCAACAGGTTCGCTCTCAGTGAATCTGACATCTCTGGAAAAAATAACTTGTGTAATTCAGGATCCCACAGTTTGTAAGCTTTGGTAGCTTCCGCATATCCAAGCATAATTGCTTCCCGTGCTCGGTAGTCGAGCTTACTCAACGGGCTTGCCGGGATGGTGTGCCAAGATTTGCTTCCGAACGTACGAAGGTGCGACAAATTGGGCTTGCGCCCGTACCAGATAGGATGCGGGTTCGTGTGGCTTGGAAGTGCGCGAGCAAACAATTTTAATGCGTTCAGTATGTACTGTGGACTGCGCACGTCTTAACTATACGGTTAAGATCTAACCGGACGTACTTCGTCGTCCATGCGCATCGGTGCTCGCGACAGGATAGCTTCAGCGATGGAGGACCACGCAAGTTGTAACTCTGTTTCGAATGTGTTGAAATGAGCTATGTGTTCACCCAGTGCACCACTTGACATGCCAGCGCATGTGGCTTAGTGGTCAAAGTGTTTTTCCTACATTCCTTAGCCTAGGGAAAAATGCACTTGTCAGAACTTATGCAAAATTTGCATAACTCCATCCCGAAAACTTTGTATTTTTACCGAAGCGCCCTAAGAAAAGACTTCAGTCCCCACATATACACGTATACACGTGGGAGACACCTCATGCCTCTTAGGAGGCTTAGCACCGATGTGAGGGTCATGTGATCGTCTCGCCAAATCAAAAACACCAAAAGCTGTTACTGACGACCGCTTATACTTTTGTGTCTGCTTTTGCTAGGTTGTCCTAGACTCCTAATTAGCCCTGGTGCCCCGAGTGCCCAGAGTTGCGACAGTTAGGACTTATTTATCATCTGTGGAGAGGACAGTTTGAGAATCAATCAAAGTACTCGAGCCAGAAGGACCTCCACCGAAGACGCTCGCGCTTCCCTCGTGGAGGTGAAGGTATAGGATCCCTCGTAGGTCAGTACCTCTGGATAAGCCAACAATGGAAGTTCAACGCCACTCGACAAAGAAAACTGAAGCCCTTGGAGATCGAGTTGCCAAGAAGGATCTATAGGCTAAACAAATAGTTGCACAGAGAAACAAGAGGAACTGTAAGCTCTTTGATATTAACTACAATAGCACACAGAAATTCTACAATAACATCAAGTGTTAGGGTCATGGGATTAGAGCGAAAAACAAGAAAAAGATCCCTAGCTGTACTGCTTGTGATAGAAGTTTTGATTCCCGTAAGGGTCCCATGCATCACGAGAACGGGAAAGAACACTTGAAAGTAGTTTTGTCTCAGAGAATTTAAAGAAATCCATTTATTTGTTTGAAGCGACGTCTTTGGCTTTTGCTTCAGTCTAGAGTTTTGTGCGTTTTGTTCTTATAGAGGTGGGCTTTCCACTACAAGATACTATCGGTCCCTGGCTTGGAATTTTCGTACAGAACATTAGCACATCTAGATTATTGCAATGAGTAGCGAAGAGGATCAAGAAAGAGAGTCCATGAAGATCGAAAAGCTCACGGAAACCAATTTTTACGAGTGGAAAAAGAGGATTCAGCTCCGGCTGGTCCTTCGCGATGTTGGACAGTACATATCTGACGACACTATTCCTTAAGAAGAACAATCTTCCACTTACAAGGCATGGAAGCAAGGGGATCGAATGACCAGGGCGATCATCGGCCTGTCCCTGTCTGACGATCAACTGGATCATGTGAGAGATGCTTTCACAGCTAAAGAAACATGGGGCACCATCTTGGAAGTTTTTGAGCGCAACACACTACTTAATAAGGTGGCGGCCCAGAGAGACTTCTACACGGTCACCATGCTAGACAATGAGAAATTGTTGCCGTACAGAGAAGATGTGCGAAATCTAGCAACTCACCTAGAGTCAATGGGAGTCATCATTGATGACAAGAAATTGGCTACGGCAGTTCTAAATGGTCTTTCGCAGAGGTCTCAAAATCTCATTGTAGCGCTTGACGCTCTTGGATCCGAAGATAACACGTTCGGAGTAGAAAATGTAAAAATTGCCCTGCCCCAAGAGGAGCAAAGTGCGTCAATGAATTTTGATAGAAGGCCGACTCCGCCAAGTGCTGCTCTCATTAGACAGACCCCTGCTTCAAGGCGTGTTTCGACGTTTAAATGCACCAGCTGTGGTCACAATAGACACTCCGCTGCCCGTTGCTAGGGAGAAGACATCAACGGAAGGCAACAGTCGCCACCTGACCTTTTTCTACGTAGAAAATCACAGAATTCTACTGCGATGATTTCTCAAGAGAAAGGTGATCCGGAAACTAATGAGTCGAGTACATATGTCTGATGAACAAGATAGATAACTCTGGAATCACCATAACGTCAAACACCTGGCTTATCGAATCTGGTTGCTCCGCGCACATGACATTGACAAGAGACTATTCTCTGACTACAGGGAGGTCTCAAACAGCCGCGTAGAAATGGGAAAAAAGCGTGTGCAGCTAGATGGGATTACTATCATATTGCATGATTATTTTCATGTAAAACAAAGTAAAATTAATGTTCTTATCCTTAGCAAAGATCTTATCTATTGAAATATCAAAATACATTTTGGAGAGTAGCTGAAGTCTGGACCGTCCTCATTAAGCTTGTAGTGGACGGAGTTCAAAAGTTATGCAAGCTCACCAGTCTACTGCTACAAGTCGAGGAGAGCTGTACGTACTTGACACATGTAACGAGGTTCACTCGATGCACAAATCCATCTTAAAGACATGACATGAAAGATTTTCCCATCTGTATCTCGCAGACAGTGTATGTCGAGTCCATTTTGAAACGGTTTGGTATGGTCAGTTGAAATCCCGTGAGGACTCCGATGGAACAAGGATTACACCCTGAGACGTCAATTAGCCCGTATTGGAATGTACCATATCGACATATCATTGGCTACTTAGTGTTTCGTATAGTAGGGTATCGTCCAGACCTTGCCTATATGGTGGAAAAACTGCCCCAGCACTGTGAGAACCTTCTCAAGGACCACTGGCAAGCAGCCAAACGAGTTCTGAGATACATCAAAGGAATGCGCTCACTAGGTGTAGTTCTAGATGTAAATCTCCCAGTGCAAACTCTAGAGGGGTTCAGCGATGCAGGCTGGGTGGTAGCTTGGACTCGAGAAAGTCCACCAGTGGATATGTGTTCATACAGTGTGGGGAGCTATTAGTTGGGCGTCTAGGAAACAAACGGTCGTTGCAAAATCCACATGCGAAGCGGCGGATATTGCCCCGTGTGGGGCTTGCAAAGAGGCAGCTTGGCTCAGGTGCCTCCTTGCAGACGCTTTGGGAAAGTCGAAAGTCAGCACAGTTACAAACAGGTGTGGTAATGCTGATACAATAGCGTTTGCGGGTAACGAAGGAGTGAACAGGCGAAATGAGCACATTGACATATCATATCACTTTTTACGATATGCTGTGACTCGAAACGTTGTTTCACTGTTTCACGTACCGTCTACAGATATGCCCGCTGATATACTCACCAATTCTCTTGCTCGCATTCTATTCATAAAACCCACCAAATCTATAGGACTGGAAGAGCTGCATGGTGCTTAGATCATGTAGTCGAGGGGGGGTGTTGTTGATTTCGCAAGACGATCACATGACCCATACGTTAGTGCTAAGCATCATAACAGGCATAAGGTGTCTTCTACGTGAATACGTGTACAAGCGAGGATTGAAGGCTTGCTCTAAGGCATTTCGGAAGAAATCCAAAGTTTCCTGGGAAGAAAGTTCGATTTTGAGCGGTTAGCGATTTATGCAAATTTGCATAAATTTTGATAAGTGGAACTTGGCCCATTGTTCCCTAGGCTATAGATTGCTTCCTGCAACCTCACTAGCTGATAAGTCAAATACGTCAACCTTATTGGTTAGTGGGTTACA
The DNA here is from genome assembly GCA_002205965.3 of Kappaphycus alvarezii. Taxonomy (NCBI): domain Eukaryota; phylum Rhodophyta; class Florideophyceae; order Gigartinales; family Solieriaceae; genus Kappaphycus; species Kappaphycus alvarezii. The sequence goes on along the minus strand of NADL03000824.1, from coordinate 183,932 downwards.
AGTGTAGTGACTGTAGCGGTGTTAGGGTCGATTATGGGCTACATTAGAGGGCAGAATGTTGTTTATGGGGAGATTTTATGTAAAGTAGGGTACTGCAAGTGGGTGAGGAGTATACCTTACGAGACATATGCTGAGGTATGGTATGTACACGTGTATGTGGTGGCAATTGTGTATTTGACGTACATGTGGTACAGCTAAGAGTAGAAACCTGTGGTGTAGTGGTGTACACATACTGTACTACTCCCAAATGAGGAACTGTACTTCGTACAGTAAATTGTACTGTATCTAGTCCTGTAATTCTTACTGTACTTGAGTTTGTACAGTAGGAATCGGTTATGGCAATACTGTCATGACTCCTAGAAGAAGGTATTTGATTTTATATTGTTTATGAAGATTCAAGTTATGATTATGGTTTTATCCCGCTGCATCCAAAAATCAGTTACGTGATTCTACGATACATATGGGCTTTCCAATTATAACTACGAATTGTCCGACTGCATCCAAAAATCAGTTATGTGATTCTATGATAGGTATGAGCTTTCTAATTATAATTTCGAATTGTCCCGTTGCATCCGGAAATCAGTTATGTGATTTCATCATACGTATGTGGATTAATATTGTGATTATGATTTGTACGGTTGCATCCGAAAATCAGTTATTTGATTCCATCATACTTATGATGTTTTTAATTATGATTATGTTTTTGTACGACTGCATCTAAAAATCAGTTATGTGATTCTATTATACGTGTGACGGATTGATTCTGTTACTTTGGCACAAGGTAATTCAGTTTCGAAGAGTCTGCAAAATTACGGTGCTGTATTGATGTGGGTATTGGGCCAAACTGTTTACGCAAATTTGTCAACTTTGGAAGCAGTTCCAAAATTGCCCCTAATGACTGTTAGCACCTGGCCAATATCTTTGAGTCCGCTCAAATGAATCAGTTTGTGGGATTTTGTTAATGGACGCAGTGAGTTAGCAAGTAGTTACAGGATGTACTTAAGGTCAGAATTTTAGAGTTCCGAGAAAATTCTGGGTAGCCAAGCCCGCAACTTCATCCGTCCAGCAAAGTTTCTCATTCTTTCCAATTTTCATTAGAAGGATACCGAAAAGTGCTCCCATCTGCCGCTCGTATTCGCCAACTTGCGGCCACCTTGAAGTCAATGTCCGTCAAAGTAGATTACTGCGAGATGGCCATGGCTTCTCTTAACGGAATCCCTGATCGCTTTGACAGTTTTATTTCAGCTCTTGACGCTGCTCATATTTAAGACGAGAAACTGTCATTCGACATAGTCCAGAGTAGATGCCATCAGGAAGAGCAACGTCATTCCCAGCGTGATCAAGATGCTCTCAAGATTGCTGAGACAGCTGCCCTTGTCGGAAGCCGGGCTTCTCAGCATCTCAATAGAACTTCTTCAGAAGTCTGTATCCACTTTGGAAAGCATCGAGATAGCAGTCTCTGCTACAAAAAGTTCCCGAACCTCGCTCCGAAAGGTCACCCGGCTCTTGCGCATCTCGAAAACGCAAGGGAAAGTAATGGAAAGGAACTGAAAGCCTCAAAAATGACGGAACCAGATATCAATCATGATGCTGTCTGCCTGTTTACAGCACGCTCTCCTGTACAAGATATATCGCTACAGTCAGTTGGAAGTATCCCTCAACTATCCAATCAATGGATAATTGGCTCAGGTTTTTCATCACACGTAACGTGTGACCGTTCGGCGTTTATCAATTAAAAGCCTCTTGCCTCCCCTTCAACTTTGGACATAGTAGCTGATTCTTCCGCCTTAATCGTGGGAAGAGGAGGTGTCTCCTTGATGATGTACAGCAAAGAGGCAAGCACTCAATGCAAAATTCGAAACGTGCTACATGTTCCAGAGCTTTGATACCAGTTGCTCTCGGTGTCCGCTTTTTCGAAACCTGGTATTGAGACTCGCTTCAACATTGAAAGCGCTGCACTTTCTCGTCAATCCGTCTCAGATCCAATCCTAACCGGTTGCCTGGTCAATTTCCTGTATATATTGGACATAGTTCAAGAGAAAGTGAACAAGCAAGAAAACTCACAAATTTCCCTGAGCTCATCTCCTGCAACATGACACCAGCGATTAGCTCACTTGAATAATTCAGCTACCAAATCAATGGTCAACAGAGGAGTTATTACTGAAATCGATCTTGCGAAAGAAGACAAAAATAACGGAACATGGGTCGCATGCATACTTGGAAAATCGCATCGTGCTCCCGTTCCATCAAAAAGGCCGAGTCAGTCTACTAAACCACTTCAGCTAGTCCATTCAGATATTTTAGGGCCAACTGAAACTCCCTCATTGGGAGGTGCAAGGTATTTTGTCTCATTCACTGACAATTTCTCGAAGTGGACCGTTGTGTACCCTATCCCACATAAGTCAATAGTTCTAGGTTTCTTTCAAAACTACAAAAACTTCGCAGAGAAGCATAATAGCCAGTCACTTCAGTTCCTTCACAACCATGAGTTTCCGAATCTACCTCTACTCCTGAAGAAGATCAGGTCCTTATCAAGGTTCTGCGGTCAGATAACGGTTGCAAGTACCTCTCCACTGCCTCCGAAGACTTCTTGATCGAACAGAGTTTCCAACACCAGCTCAACGTATCGTACACTCCTCAAAAAAATGGAACAGACGAGCGAATGAACCGCACTCTTCTCAACCTTACCCGCTCCATGTTAAATCAAAAGTCAATATCGACGCACTTCTTGGAGAAAGCCTTTTCAACAGCTGCTTATTTCATTAATCGAATCATATCGAGCTCCTTGCCTGGCGAAAAAACTCCGTTTCATCTTTGGAATGGTAACGCGCCGAATCTATCACAGTATTCGGTTCCCAGTGCTGGTACGTCGTGCCGAGAAAGCAACTCAAGAAATTACATCCCAGGTATCGTGAAGCGCTTATGATGGGATACTCTTCTCAGAGTAGAGGGTACAAACTTTGGGATATTGATTCGAAGAAAATGGTTGTTTCCCGGTATTTGCTATTTAATGAGGAAAGTAATTTTACATCAAAATCTGGTACGATTGATCCTGTACAAAAATTTGCGAAACACGATGTCGAATTTCATGAAATCTCCAAAAATCCTTCTGATGATTACTTCTCGCAAGAAGCATTGTAGAACAGCAAACAAACTGCTGATAGTACGGATCAAGCTCAACTAAATGAGCTCGAAATTCCTTCTCCCGTAGATCATCCAGAATTTCTAAGAAGCCAGGGCGCTTGCGGATGTCTGACTACAACGACCAACATTATCCTTTATTCAGAAACAGCACTTTTTTTTACTGGAGTACCCGAGTCATATGAAGAAGATACTTCCGACAATAATATCGATTTTTGGATGCATGGAATCAAGAAGAGTGAAGATTCCACACAGAAAAATGAAACTTTTGAGCTCGTTCCGCGAAAGCAGGGAACGTATGTGATCCAGTGCCGTTATGCTTTTCGCGTTAAGCCTGAAGTTGGGTCGGAGATCCGAATAGTCGCTAATAGTTTCAGAGAAGTGCCAGGGTTAAAATATAGCGATATATTTGCTCCCATAGTCTCTCTGCCATAAGTGCACATGTTCTTGTGCAATATAAAGTTCTTCAATCTTGAATGCGATCGGATGGATGCGGTGACTTCATCTCTCAACCGGGATTCAGATGAAGAAATATACATACAAGTTCCGTCTATTATTCGCGACCAAAACAGAAAGGATTTAGTACGAAGGCTCCTGAAAGCCCTCTAGGGCCTCAAACAAGCTCCTCGCCAGTGGTACGCCAAGATCCATGAATTTATTACTCAGGAACATAAGTTCTCAAGTAACCCTCATGAACCTTGTGTTTGAGTCTATCGCAATGGATCTTTAGTATACATAATAGTTCTATATGTCGATGATTTGCTGATTGCGGGAAACAGCCGGGTCATGCTGGACGAAATGAAGAACGAATTGAAAAATCGTTTCAATATGAAGAACTTCGGCGAAGTGGAGGAGTTTTTGGGTATCCAAATAAGTCGTAACCAGGCAGAACGAGCAATATATCTTTCACAAAAGTACTGTGTCGAGAAAATATTAGATAGATTCCAAATGTCTGAGTCGAAACCTGTTAGTACCCCTGTGGTGTCAAGGGAATCACTTAATGAAAACTTGAAGGAGGAAGAACTCCAGACAGATGTTACCTATCGATCTGCCATTGGCTGTTCAATGTGATGATATGCAACTGACCAAATATTGCCTTTGCTGTTGGAAAACTATCACACCACTGCGAAATGCCTCTCTTCAGCCATTGGAAAGCAGTAAAATTAGTCTATCGTTATATCAATAGAACAAGGGATCGAGGAGTTTGCTACAGTCCCTCTTCGTCACCGAAGTTCAAGGATACAGTGACTCTGACTGGGCTGGATGTAGGTTGACTGGAATGTCAACAGCAAGTTTCGTGTTCATGATGTCAGGAGGAAGGATTTCATGGCGTTTAAAGAAAAAAGGGTGTGTAGCCATGTCTTCTTGTGAGGCAGAAGATATTTCGCTCTTTACCGCTTCTTAGGAGGCATTTTAGTTATCCAATCATCTCTGAGGTCTAATGAGTACGAAAGAACCAACTCACATACCAATTATGATTGATAAATCCGGCTCCATCAGCTCTGCGCAAAACCAATAAATTAATGAGCGTAGCAAACACATTGACATACGCTATCATTATGTACCCGAAGCTGTAGCACCAAAAAAAATGCTCGTATCCTATTGTCGCACTGACGAACAAGTCTCGGATATTTTTAAGAAACTTTTACTTCGTGTCAAGTTCGCTGCATTTCGTGATGCTCTGTGAATTTCAAAGGCGATTCTTCACAAGTAATACTTTCATAAGGTTTCTAGTTCGAGAGGGCACGATTGCAATCAGATTTTAGTTTAAGGGGGCGTTTTTGTGTAAGTATCCAGCTACTGAAAGCTGTACTGACTGTTACCGTAAGAATACAGCAGAGCTTACAGCCACGAACAGTCTTCTATTATGGATTCTTTAGAATCTGACCGTTACAGATCTTTGAGCTGATCAGCATTAGATCAGCTCAAATAGTTTAGGGTTAATCTTTCCCCGTCGTCTCCTGTCCTTCTGGAAACTTCCAGGAACAGCTCTAGAGCTTCGAGCAACCAGGCTCAAATTCTGTATAGATTCGACCCTCACTTCGTCCTCAACCTCAGTAAAGACCACAACCACCTTCTCTCTTCTCAACTCTCTTATTGGTTACTCACTCTCTTTCTGCCCTCCCTCGTCTTTTCTCTGTCTGTCTCGCTTCTCCCTTGGTCTCCATCGCTCGACCTTCAACCCCTTCTTTGACAGTGAGAATGGTTGCTGGGCTTGAATTTTAACGCCAGAGACCCGCACGCTCCTTGAGTTTATCCCATTCACGGTTTGTAGACAGCGATCTAGAGCGATTTAGAATGCAGAATTGTAGAACTGTTTCAACTCCTATGAATGTGAACACTGAAGAGTTGAATATAGATTGGTCGGGAGATACTGGTAGTGAGGGTTGGACAGATGCTCCGTACAGGAGCGCCATTGGGGCCCTCATGTATTTGTCTTTTGGGACACAACCTGATATATCTTATGCGGTGGGCAAACTTGCACGTTTTCGCGGGGAATCAAGAGAGAAGTATTGGTTAGCAGTAAAAATAGTGTTAAGGTATCTTGCTGGGACCAAAGATTTAAGTCTTGTGTTCCGAGGGAATGTTGAGCTGGGCTTGTCTGCCTACTGTGACTCGGGTTGGGCCGGAGATGTGTCCGATCGCAAATCGACGAGTTGTTTAGTGTTTCGTATGGCTGGAAGTGGGGTAAGCTGGTGCTCGCGAAAGCAAACGGTTGTCGCAGCTTCGTCATGTGAAGCCGCATACATTTCGTTAACTGCAGCAAGTAAAGAGGGAATATGGCTGAGGCGTGTCGTTCGGGACATCCTTGAAACCTGGACATCGCTGGGCGTGAAAGCACTTGGAATTGATCATGCTACTACAATATACAGCGATAACCAGGGGGCTATGGAGCTCGCTCGAAACGAAAGCACCAAAAGACGCAACAATCACATTGATATTGCATACCACTTTGTAAGAGATGCAGTTGTGCGTAAAGAGGTGGATTTGGTGTACGTGCCAAAAAGTAAAAATGTTGCTGACGCCTTGACCAAACCACTAGGGCGAGTTCAGGTGACAAAATTTGTTAGAATGATTGTGACAAGAAGAAAGAGGGAACATGAATAAATGTAAAACAATGTGATTTAGGGGGAGTTTTGAAAAAGGGATAGAATGCATGCCATCCCATGGTTTTTAGTTGCCTCCTGGAAACGTGTACACTTGTAGCATGACAATGCGATTTGCACCATTCTTCTGTGTGCACAACTATGACGGGTGTGAAATGGGCCAAATCGACAGGTTCCTGGGACGAAAGCCCATTTTCGGGGAACTCAACAAAACCGCACATTTCGCCATTTTTCAAACCAATTGGTATTCTGCCCTCTAATTGGCTGTTAGATACGCCTCCATACGACTCAAATCGCTACAAGTGGCGATATCTGAGGCGATCATTGTGAAGCATTCTGACACTTGGCATGTTATGGTTGGTTTATGGATCGTCTCTATTCTAGGCTCAAAATACTGTACCCATTGTGTCATACGGGTACTGTCTCCTATGTGGCATACGTGTACTGTCTTCTCTCTTTCGTACGTGTACAATATTATTGTTGTTCTACGTGTATAAGTTAATAGTGGTTTCTAAATTTATCCTGTAGTTGCCAGGACTGGCTGCATACGACTTACACTATACTCATTATACTGGCTGCGTACAAATCACTCTTGCACAGGTATGCAGCCAAAGTATGTTGATGCAGCCACGTTGCTTCTACAGTATTGCACGTATGGCACGTAAGACTTAATTCAAGTTGAACATCATGCATGAGATTTACGTACTGTTACATAACAAAGTGGGACAAGCCCTCCAAAAAAATTGTTTTCTACTCTTATGATATTTTAAAGTCTCGCCTTATATTTCTGTTACATGCTGAGAGATTACAGTTGCATTGGCAGGTCACGTAAGGCATAATTCACGGGTTGACTGTTTTAGTGTATGTTACTCACGTTTAGGATATCGGTAATTATGAATTTCTCGCGCATGCAAATCAGGGAATTTGAGAAATATTGGCTTGGGTAGGCTATAGAATCATCAAAGATAGTACTGCAAATGTATATTTTGCTACTCTCATTTTGCTTTCGCAATGCCGAAGTGAGTACCGGCAAACAGTATATAGTTGTAGTCTAATAGCTCATTTAAGTAAAGAAGAGGCACGGACTTGCCTTTGATTTCAACACCAACCTCACCCTTGCCGTTCTATTGCTTTTCTGTTTCTTTTCTCCATCTATACTCTTTTCCTACTTCCGCTTTTCATTCTATCCCCTTATACCTCATCATTCCGTTTTTCTTTCATCAAACTGTTGAGGAAAAGTCCTATTTGACAGCAAAGCTACATGATATATCGTACGAAGGAAAGTTCTTTGAGCATAACACGAGATATGCTTATCCCATACTCATCCTTCTCCACACAAGCGTCGAACCCCTCCATATCTACAGCGACACCACTGACGTCACCGCCTTCTGATTATTTTAGGTCAGATAAGATCGTCCAGCGAGAAGGCACCCGCAAATGCTTCGTACTGTAGGATGCTATCACATGCAGTCCAGTGTCCTTCTTCGTGTCCGCATTCCTTGTTCCTTTCTCACCAACCCCAGCACAGCCACAATGCCTACAGGCATCAGTATGGAAACTGAGGACCAAATAAATCATCAGACTAGCATTAAAGTCGATCAAAGTGGCGCTGAAAATTTCGGCTGGGAAAATAAATATTCTGACACAATTGCGGTTCCTCTGGCTCCTCAAAGATCAGAGCGAGTCCGAAGAGCACAAAAGTTCTGATAAAAGTCCCATATTTCATCGACTCTTCAAAAAACGTCTCTTGTTATCAATATTGTTATCATATCGTAGTAAAATGCAGCAACAGGGCCTAACGCGAACTGTTGCAAGGCCTCCATCGAGTCTGAGCAAGACTATATACTTCCTTAGAAAAAATTGAAGTTTATCAAACCCTAGGAAGCGTGAAATATCCTAACTCCCAGATGGATATTTGCTGTGAAGTATGTGAAGGACTCCAACCTTTGGATTTTCCCAAAAGTCTGAGGCATGACTCGTTTCTCATGGTTTCGAAGAGTTGAAACTGGTGAATTAAATTCGGATATGTGCTATTGCTGTGACTCTTTCTTCAGGTAGAGTTTTTCTGGCGCTTTTGCGCATCAGAGCCTCAACCTGCACCAGATGGACGTCAAGACGACATTCCTGTGAGGAGATGTGGAAGAAGAAATGTTCATGGAACAGACCGATGGTTTTAACCAGATCTAGTTTGAATGTTTCTGAAGGATTTATTCGATTTGAAATAAGAGCATAGGTGGTGGCACTGCTAAATCGAACTTTGTGCGGTTGAAGGAATCAATTTCAAAAGTATTCCTAGTGATTCCTGTTTTTTGTAAAATCTGACCCCAGCTCCAGCTGCATCGAGATTATTTTCCTATATTTTGATATCTTATTGCTTACTGGAGATAACATGAAGGTGATTTTTTGGATGATAGCGGAGATAGACCGCCCTTTCGAAATGAAAGATTTAGACAATTTTTGAATGGGTTTTAGGCTGTTAAAGTTGGAGAAAACCGTAATGAATGTTTCCTCATTAACGTCTGCATTTGACTAGTACTAGAAGATTGGACTGCCTTAAATGTTCTTTCAGAACAACGAAGTAGGCAGTAGAGAGGTACTGCACTACAATGGACAGTCCACAGTGACTCCTTACTGTAGTTATGGACGTACGATAGCTACTGTACAATTGGACATACAATGGCTACCGTATTAGTGGAAATTCAGTCGCTACTGTACTAGCGAACGTACAGTAGCATGGTAATGTTACACGTATGAAGTTTTCAGTACTCTATGAAGTACAGTCACTGACTTGGGGGCATATGGAAAGTTATCCGTTACCTTTGGTGAAGCCTAAATCAGTTGAAAAAGTTATTGGTGGCGATTACTAATTGATTTTAGAGTCGCAAGATTGTACGAATAAGTTACGGAAAATCACATGTGAACTTAGAGACATGATATATTACGTACCTTGTCGTGAAATACAGTGAGAGCAGGAATTGATGTTATTGGTTGAACAATTCTGTGAAATATTTTATGCTTTGCTGTGATGTGTACGTACAGTTGTGTTTACGAATTGTTCGCGCGGGGTGAGTTGTGATTGGTTGCGATGTTTCCAGTTATTTCTTTATGTTAGTCTGTGTTTGCTGACTGGTAGATTTCTGATTTGATGATGTTGTGCAAGTTAGTGTTGTTTGTCGGAGCTGGGATGCGCATGCAGATTCAGAGTAGCATATTAGCCTTGCCTTCAAGAATTTCCTAATAAATCAGTCAAACAAGACACCACTTTCAGAACCTTATCCAACTTCTCAACTTCTCAAAAGTGTTTACTTCCAACATCAACAATCATTAAATCCTTCTGAGCTCAGACCTTCACCACTGCCTCCGAATTTTAAACCTATTTTTGCATATAAGCACACCTTTGCAGAATTATATCACTGAGATCTGGGCTTTGTTCAACTTCTTGATAAGAGATATTTTCAAGATCGCAAAATATTTTGAAACGTGATTTGGTGAGCCCTTTACGCTAATGGGAGTTCGAAATTGCCATTAGCAGAGCAAGTGCAACAGGTGACGGAAGAGGAGAGCCATCCTATTATCCGACGTCACCATAAGGTTTTGACATCTCTCCTGTTGAGAAGGATGAAATTGGAGGTGCTCAGAGTGGAAGACCAGCTCTCCGAAAACAGGATTTTATCGTCCTGTGCGTAATTCCAGCGTAACAGAAACATAAATATGTCAAGATTGTTGAATCTGAACGCCTTCTCTTACTGACTAACACGGAGGACAAAAGTTTGACAGGATTTTCAACCCTTCAATTTAGTTAAAAAGTTCTTGATCCACCTATAACTCTTTTTCCTGAACCATGTCAGTCAGATCGTAGATTCATCCCAGCCATAGCAAGCATCTGGAAAGTTCGTTGCACTAGACTTCGCGGTTATTAAATGGCTAAAGATAGATGTCTAATGATCATTTCAATCAGATGAAGAAGTTTTTTGGCCTACAGGAAAGGATGTTGCAATATCGAAAGATTCCGCTCTAAAGTCTTGACGGTAACACAAGCACTGTGGACCGTGAGAATATGGTGAACGAATTTAACAGTGGTGAATAGGAATTTAAACGACTTTCTATTCACTACTCGTGAAGAAGGATTGGGTGTGAATTTTCAGACTGCACTAATCAAGTTCTTTTGATGAATTGAGGGATCTTTGTAGTCGCCCAGACAACGGCAAAGCACTCCCTTTCCTTTGCGAAATAATTACTTTCCGCGGTATTTAGCTTTGGCTTAAGTAACTCGCTTAAGAAAGCCATCGGATTGGTTCTGGAGCGGCGTACACCCTGATTAGTAAGCGGAAGCGCAATCCAAAACTTAGGGTCGTCCCAACCGTGGGAGTGCGAAAGAACGGACGGAGACTTGAGACGGTTCTTCAACCTGAAGAATGACTCGCGTTGCGTATCGGATGGGGTTTCTTAACCAACTGTGACACATTTCTTTGTAATTTCCGTGAGGGAGGGAGCGATCTGAGCAAAAGCCTTCACGAAGATACGGCAAAAGTTACACGCGGCCAAGAATGACCGGCCTTGGGTCAACGAAGTCGGGAAGTCGAAGATTTCGAACGCTGCGCCCGTAACTTTGGAGAAGTTTAGCCGAAATTGTTCTACACTGTGACCCTGATATTCGACTCGCGGCTGAAACAAGTTACACCTCTTCCGTTTTGACACAACTACAGCTTTACGAAGAAGAGTTAATACATCTTCCACGTGACCTAAGTGTTCATCCACGGTTTTTAAGAACACAATTAAATTATCGAGATACACGAGGCACGTTTGCCAACGTACCCCCAGAGAGATATTGTTAAACGCCCACTGGAATTTTGCAGGCGCGCTTTTCAATCCGGGTTCCCAAATTGGATTTCAACGTTGTTTTGTCCCTATCTGCGTCTTTGATTGGTACTTTCCAGTACCCCAGGCCCGCGTCTTGGCTCTTAGAAGTCTGTCCGTCTCCCAGCCAGTCGGTACTATCGTTCATTGGCAGAAGAGAATACGAGATGGTAAGCGTATTCGCGATTAGCTTACGATAATCGAGCAGAAACGTAGCCAAACATCTTTCTTCGGTACGATGACGACCATAGACGCCTAGTTGAACGTCCTGGGCTCGAAAATACCTGCAGTTAATTTCTAAGGGCCGATTCAATATCGAAAAAAGCTAGCCATTAGGGCTCCCTAGCACGGTCGCTTTTGCTCTTTTTTTGGTTCCTTGTCCGGATTGCCAGGACTGCGACCCACATTCCGAGGGTCACTGATAGCTTCAATGATCACATGTACCGGTACTTTTTCTATATTATTCTCGTATTTCTCATCATCGACTATACATCCGAGCAATAACATCGCATCGCGAAAGTATCCGCATTTATAGTTTCCATGGCTAGTGCCACGCCATTTACGCCGCAAGGGTCGCCCAACGGATCTCAAAGCAATTGAATTAGCGTGGCACGCGTTATAGGGAACAGAAATTGCAAATAGCGCAGCGTTAAACGTAATTGCGCGACTGGTTAACGTCGAGTCGCGCAAGCGTCGAACTTACGGCTCTGTATCGACCTCCACTACAAGTTGCAAGGGGAGACTTCGCATGTGAGGGCGGGCCTCCATCTGTTAGCAGTAATTCCAATACGCGGCGAAATTTTGCTGCTCCGGCGATAAAACTTGGCAGAGGCACATCGAATGACTATCCAGACAGAGCCAACACGAATGGCCCTGATCGTTTTCGGGTATCACTGCGATAACAGTTTTCAAGTCTTCGTTTGAAGGCGGGGAAAGCAGATGGAGAAGGAAGCGTCGAACCATATCCATAAATTATATCGTCTTCTTGCCCGTTCTGTCGAGTGCAGTGGTGAAACTAGACGATAGGGAGCGAATCAGAGTCTCACGTGGGGCACTTGTGGCATCATCAATAACGGCTGGCCTGATTCACGGACAATTGTTCTACCGATGTTCTACGGCCCATCGGATACGTGCACACCGATAGTTGTGCGTTTTCCCAGAAAAAAGGGAGAAATACGTTGTTTTTTTTCATATTGGGTGTCACGAACGTCGCCGCGTAAAGAGCCCGGAACGTATTTACTGTTGCATGCGCTAGTCGTATAACTTTTGACAAGGACGACTGAACCTCGAAGGTCATACGGTGAAGCGCTGCCACAATCATGTACCTCGTCGTTGGAAGTAGACTCTGGGTGCAGGAGTTTAACAGCATATCGTCTCCGTAAACGGAGCTACACTTAGCAGCGTATTTCTCGACAAGATCTCCTTACGTCCTCCCGTTGTTGTTGGGATTTTGGATAATTTGTGTGACGCCTCAAAGTTAAGAACATCATCCACCATACTGCACATCGTCTTCAGATTTTGTGGACATAAATGTTCTCCTAATTTTAGTCATTTCAAAGGTCGAACCTATTTATTTCATAACTTAGTGTATTAATATGAAACTCCGGAGTTTAATTTTGTCCAAATAAATGTAATTATTTCCCATCGAATAAAATAAAAAGCAATAGATTACGGAGTCATATTCTACCGAAGTTTGTTGTAAATATTATATCACTGTTTAGTTTGAAAGCCTGAAAAATATTGCGTTTAAGAAATTACATCGCGTTGATTACTGTAGACCGCGGGAGCTCGTAAAAGATTGAAGACGTGGATAGCTGTATGGAATGGCATCAGCGCCGTTTTAAGATATTTGAATTGCTATTTATGGAGGAGCTTGAGTACTAGAAGTATAAGTGGTTTCTCGACTGTAAGAAGAGATGTACATGCAATCAGTAAAAATATATTACACATGAGATGACCTTGAGATAAGCGCGGATTAGCATAAAAACTATTTGATGAGACACCGGGAGTGGTAAGTTTCTGCTGTGGTGATTATGTTTTGTTCAATTTTCGACTTTTCAGGTAAAATGTCTTGTGAATATGTCACTGCAGGGACAGCACTTCGATCATTGGAGCTTTCATCAGTTATTTACACGATGTTTTACACATCTAGTTGAGCAGATGGATCGTTTCGTGGCTAGTAGGTAAAAATGTTGATGCCGAGGACATTTATTGATATTTGACCATTTTCTGGTCATATAAGAACTTGAGGATAAAAAATGTCATGTAAATGAAATTTGAAACAGACAATAATTTTTGTTTTATATATCAGAAAATAAGGTCAATGTTTTTTAACTTAAAGCATATGATTGAGTTTTTACGTGAAACATGACGTACTTTCGATATTTATTACCTCAGACATCTTGGAAGCCGGGAAGCTACACCCAATCACTTTTTTAATGCAAAAATGTAGCAAATGGAGGGAATGCATGAAAAAATGTCCGAAATTAACGGTATCTGTAGAGATTATATCATCATAATGATTTCTTTTTTGCCTGTTTGAAGATTGCAATGGTATAGTATCTGATGAGAAATGAATTCTAAAATAAGAAGTGAAGTAAATCAGAAAACACACCTCAATAGTTATGTATGGGCTACAATTTCACTACTGCCGTTTTGAAGTTTTGTGAAGTCTCTAAATTCCATTCAAAACATTCGATATGTATTTTTTGCAAAAAAACAATTTTAACTTCTAAAACTATTTTTAATTCGAAAAGATCTAGTAGCAGCTTCACAGTGCAGCTTAATGAATATCAAAAAAGGAGTCCAATTTTCAGGACATTTTATTTGGAATCCTCTGAGGGATTTCAAAGAACCTTACAAGCTTATATTTTTTAACGTCGGCAAAATTTCTACCTAAAACTTTTAATAAGGAAATTTATTGGGTTTTGTACAAACGAAAAAATGTTTTCCGAACACGCTGAGACTTTTACAATTTATTCATAATTCTGTTCCTATTCTTCTTTGAATGTTTCTATCGTGAGCTTCAACAGACTCAAGTTACCGTGAAGTCTAGGCAGTTGGTAAAACTTCAAGAAAGAATTATAACATTTTATAAATTAAACTATGACAAATCTCAAATAAAAAAATTTATCCGTCCTTTTCGTTGATTTTGTTAAAAGTTCTGAATAATTTTTAAAATAAATCCCATTATAACTTGGTCAATTTTGAAGTAATTTTTTATTGTTTTCGGAGTACTTCAAAATGAAGGAAGAAAACGCTGAAACTGCAGTTTTGTACAGACTAAAGGTCTACTTCCTATATTTTCCCCGAATACACAAATAATAGCTCACAAACTGAACAAATGAAACAAATGCTAGTAATGGGTTTAAACTTTCGAGACCGTCATTTCAGGAGATCTGACGGATATAACCAGAAGATCCTTTAGTTATTTGTACAGAATGTTCCCCTTCAATATGTTTTACAAAAATTAACAATTGTAGTTAAATTCCAAAACTTTCCATGCTTATAATGTATACTAAGACTCCTTATTGTTCTATGAATTTTCAGTGCCTTGAAAAATGTTACTGTTCCCAGCTCCCTCCAATGCCTCATATCTTTTCTACTTGAGTAATGTTTGTGCGTAGCCTTTCTCCTCCGTAAATAAATTGAACTTTGGCGCTGAACAATGAATTGAAATTCTCATATCTTTTTGTTACATGAAATAATCTCTAAAAATTGAAGAATGATTTTAATGAAAAAAAATTAGAATAATCTCCTTCCGAAGCTATGCCTGGGTTCACAAATGTTTAGAATGCCCTCAATCATTAAGAATTTTCTATTTTTCATGTTATTATGCAAAAAGCTTTCATTGAGTAAACTTTATAGTTAATTTAACTCTCCAGAGATAGAGATTTCGCCTTGGACCAAAACTGATTATGGTTTTGAGACAGATACCCTTTATATGAAACGGCCTGAAACCTTTAATTTCTTTAATAAACATAACTTCATCATAACCATATGCTCATTATGAATCAAGAAAGGCACAGTATTACAGAATAGACGACCAGACAGGAATATATATATTTTCTTTGAAACTTACAAACTATCTTGGATGTATTTGGCTGTTAATAAACCGTTTTATCATTATCATTTAAATGAAAAAGCGGGGGTGTCTTTATTGAGATGTATGGATTGGCTGGAACCCATTTGGAGTTGCAAATCGGCATGCGATATTATTTAAATAATTGTTGTAACTCTTCTTCGTCTAAAAAAATCTTTGAAACATTTGAAAGCTTCAATATAGGGTGATTTTAGCGTTGGCTTTATGTAAAACGCAAAATTTAGGAATTTAAATATGGAATGTCTACTGGATCTCGATTATGTAAAGACCCATTTAAGAAACGTCTTCCTATTCTGTGCAAACTTTGAAAAAAATAAGCTACACATGGAAATTTGGATTTTGTTTCGTTATAGTTAATCCTCTGCGCGGTTTAGAAGAGGATTTATACTTGTGACGCTAAATCTTAAACTCTTTCGACTAAAAACACTGCTTCGCTAGTATCTACCGCGTTGGGTCAAGCGTTGATTGAAACATGAAAGAGCGACTATGAAGTGCCTCCCTTCCACCTTCTGGTAGATTGGAGTGCCATCCACAGCTTTCGACGCATCGTACGATTTCGCAATTGGCTTGACAATGATACGATATCTACGCTTCGGTACAAATTTACTGGATACCAACCCACATATCTACCACAGTAAATTGACCCCATTTACACGATACCTAAAACCTTTCGGGAGCCATCACCTATCATTAAAAGTTTATTATTTGAAATAATAATAGTTTAAGAAATCATTTATATCATGTTCATTTTATTTCTGTTTGTCATCTACCGCGCTTCTTAATAACTTTGAATACAAAAGATTCAAACTTTTTGATTTTAGTAACGTTTGGATTTGGAGATTTGGTAATAATCGTCCAAAACATTTAATTTAAATCCTATGTTATTTTATGCTTCTTTACAAACATAAAACATTTGAAAACAACCATTTCTAACTTTTTTTTGGCTCAGTTTTACTTTTGCAATGACTCTCGAGATTTTTCTTTACACAATTGTTAAACAATAATTTCCCGAATCTGGCTATTTTTTCTTTGTACAATATCACATGGAATTGCTAAGTTACAAAAATTTTATTTTCTGTCATTTCCATTTTTGATCTCCCCAGGTTTCCCTGTTGAGAATATTTACCCTTACTCAAGTAATTTAAATTTGAAGATCCGTAAAAAATAAAATTAGGGTCACTGGTATCCCAAAAGAAGCTGATTTAGTCGTGAGAACACTTCTGTATACTTTATCAAGGTATAAGACAAGCTTATATTTGTATTTGAATGTCATTTTACTATTCTATACGTATTTACGGATTCTGTTCAACCTTTTGAGGTTCGAAACTGATTATTTTAATTCTGAAATCAGGTTTATTCATGTGCTGCAATTTAAATATACGGAGCAATTGATACTTTAGAATTTAAATAGTCCTGTATCCCCATAATTGGATATTTGTAGTTATTATTCCTTTTATGCCTGAATCACAGCAAACCCTCAACCACAGAAGTTTGATTATCTCCCTTGCTGTTATTCTTAAACCTTTTTTGCGCCTCAGCAGACAAGCTGCGTTGGACATTGCGGTCGCGGCAGCGTGCCTTTGAGTGAGTACTGTACGGAGATTACCATATGCCTCCGTCTCCCTAACGGCCACGTTCCGCGCGACGTCGGTTAGGACCCTATCAGCGTCCAGGTGCCGCCCTCCCAGGGTAGATATTAGAAAAGGCACGGGCCGACTTCTTACGGGGGTTGTAGTAAAAGAATCATATCTTCTATGCTTCGCAGAGGTTGCGGCATTGAGCGAAATGAGGGAATGAAAGTTTTGTGCCCTCCGGTAGGAAGGCGCCAGCGGGTTGGCGAAGATCACGTCTCAGAAGTCCGTACCTCCACTGATTCCCATCTCCCGGATGTCTGGCTTCGTGCGATTTGCCCCGTCCCTCGGTTCGACGGCGGGGTGACGGGCCGCTTTATGCAAGTCCTGCGCCAAGAGGGCCACTTGATTCTCATGCCGTCGATTCCTGTGCCCACCATGTCTGCAGTGGAGGAGGTGATCCCCGAACGAGTCGAGAGTTTCGGGGCAGTTACGTCTTGGGCACGGCACGTCCGAAGGCAACAGCGGAACTTGGCAGAAGTATTGGAACCGCACCGCGATTTCGCGGGGTCAATACTCGTCCTGAGGCCAGGCCACGGAGCGCAGTACTTTTTTAAATTAATAGACGATGAGAAGTGTCACTTAAAAATTCTGTATGTATCAATGAGACACTAGGCAACAGAGCCATAGGTTTACTTCCCTGCAAAGTTACTTCTATAAATGTCTGTGATCTTTTTTTGCAGGAGCTGTAGTATCTCTCTTGCAAGGTAAAAATGGCTTTATTTTGACGAGTGATGTTAATTGGTGTGAAGGAGAGGTTTTTCTCTCTGGTCAGAATACAATGAGAAAAATTATGAGCAAAACATTTGTACGAACTATCATCTTTAGTTTTTCGTGATTTTACAGTTGTGGCAATTGCGCATCAGCTTGCATTAACGCTAATAGAAAATTCTAATTTGTCGACTAAACTTCATTAATGATTGAAAAATACAAATAAAATCATTTCAAGGTGCAGAGATTTCTAGAAATCCCGAAACAAATGGTAGTGATACATTTTGGATTAGATCATATCTATGTTTATTTCTTTTGATTTAGGTCATACTTTTGTTGAAATTATGTTGATAGCTTTTATTCTCACACAAAATCTCAATCAAAAAAAAACAATGAAATCAATTCCATAAGAGTAAAAATGGCTTTATATGAAAAGACCAGATAAAGTAATGAGAATGACTGATCTAATAACTTATTAGGGGCAAATTTCTATTCAAAAGATTTCAATTTCTTTCTTAAAAATAGTAGGGTACAAGGTGATACGAATAACCAATTTTCAAGTGTAATAGCACCAGAATAATATTTTTAACGAGTAATGACTGTATTAAAAGAGTTAATACGAATTTTTACGGCACGCGACCATCGGAAGTCATCAGAAGGATATTTATGTGCAAAACTTGGAATTTCTCAAACTTGGAGCTTGTATGACAATAAATTATTTTCGTTTTCGAAATAAATGTATTCGAGAATTGACAAAATCGCAGTTCTAAGGTATAATATGGTTCAGCTTTAGCGTACTATCTCAAATGGCTACGTTGGTAAATGAATAAAAACATTTTCAAAAAAATATTCCTTGTCTTTACTTGGTTTGCACATAAAAATTCTCAAAATTAGTAGACGTAAGTGTATTTATATGTGCTCTTAGCAGCTTTTCGAACACGAAGCCTGTATGTCATTGCAATATATCCCATTTAAGTTGGATTTCTTCAATAATCGACAAAGATCGCAGTTTATAGGTATCAGATTAATTCTTTGTTAGCAAATAATTTTACCAAAGTTATATTGTTAAAATTATAAATGAAATTGCAAAAATATTCCTTACCTAAACCAAGTTCGCACATAAAAGATCTCAAAAGCATTGGGCAGAGAGTTTTTATGACATCCACCAGTTTGTGGAAGTCCAAACCAGTTTGGGAAAGTCTCCGAATCCAACTGCAAATGTAAAGGTTGATGAAAATGGATATTTTGCTCCTCTCTAACAATTTTGTCATTAAGAAACCATTGAATTTTGTCCGGTTGCCAATTTAAGGCTACTTTTATGGGTTGGGAGCTCAAATTCACCTTCGCATCATAAATCCTTGGTTTGTTATACTTTTCGACATCAGGGTGACGGTGGATGTGTATATTTGTGTTGAACATTTGGTTAAAATGTAGTCCAGAACTATTAGGCCTCTCGGATGTTGAATATTCGAATACGTCTATTTCTGTCCAAATTGTTGGTTCATTTCTCGCCAGCCAAAATGCACTTGAAATTTTGCTATCCATTAGTCTGCAATAAATCTCAAAATATCCGTACAGTCTTGTTTTTTTTGTCCGAACAAATGCGGTAGAGAAGTCTTTATATTTTGACGGCATTCCAGGAGGGGGATTGTCTTCACGAGAGCGTAGTTTCATGGATCCCTGACTAACTATAACGTTGTCTTTTTTGAAAAATGATGGCGCCCGACCTTTCCATCTCGAGTTTATAGTTTCCCATCTGTTTCTTCTGAGCCATGTGTTATCAGATGTTATTTCGAACTCATCGGACATTTCCCAATCCTGTTTCCATTCATGATTCAGCCCTGGACTAATTCTAGGTGGTGTTTTTAGTGGCTCGTGTCGTGCGGTATTCATTTTGGAGGAGTTTGATATCACCTTCAAAGTTCTGCGAATGGAAAAACTTTTCGATAGTTAAATATTTTTATCATTAATGTTCTTCAAATAGTTACATTTGGTGCGGGTAATCCTAAGTTGTATTACTAAGTTTTCTAAAATTAAACAGAAAAAAACATTTATCTATAGAGGTCTGAATTTAATGGGAAATGATTCATTGATTCTATTCAATTTTATTTGTGTTTTAATGTTTAATTCCAAAAGTGTTTTTGAAAACAGAATTTATGCTTAGATTGATAAATTAAAGTAAATCAATCATCAAATTTGATATCGAAAAAAATGAATTGAGTATTTTCTACTAATCTTTTTCATCCTTAATTACATATTATGGAATGTATAAAATCAATATCTTTAAATCCTATTTTCATTACCAATACTTTCAAGATTCCCAATTCTCCAAATTTTCATGGAAATTTTGCAATATGAAAAAAACTTTTCTTCAGAGACACAATTAAAAAAGATAATAATTAAAAAATATTTTCTTTGCTGACCTTTCAGTAATAATTACTGGCTCACAAAAGAAATAAAACTGCAAAAATAAAAAAATGGTCATTTTCTTTAAGTTAGAGGTTTCTAAATGAAAAATTGCATTAGAGACATTACACTAAAATAAGTGAACTAATCTAAAATTTAGAAAAACTGCGACAGTATATAAATTGAAATCCAGCTAAGCTACTTTCTTCCCCGAAAAAATTTTAATATTTTTTGATTCTCTAAGAAACAATCATATGCTAGTGACCCTAAATAAGAAATAAAATTCATAATATTGATTTAATAGTATAAATTAATTTCATATATAAAATCCTTCAACACTAATTATAGTTTAATAAAATATGCTTTAATACTGAATTTTTGAAAATTTCGAAAATGATTTTGAAAAAACGCAAAAACGAGAAAATGAGTTAAAAAGTGTAAAATTGATTTCTGAAGACATTTTCACAATTGTTTTCAAATGTTTCCTTTTTAGTAATTAAGGTAATTTTTTCTGGTTTTTGGATAAAATTTATTTTTAAAAAGCCCCAATAAACATGCAGGTTAGTAATGAAACACTAGAATAAGATGGGATTTTACTAATAGACACTATAACGAACTATCTGTAAGGTTATTCTTTTTTTTTGATTTGAAAGGTTCGAAATTTATCAAAGAGTTTCTGCGAATAGTTTCCTGTAAAAAAGAGGCATCAAACAGCCTTAATCTAAATATTTTCGATATATAATGAATATTACATATACATTTGTTTTGAATAAAGCTTTCTCTAATCTCTTTGGATTTATCGAAACCTTACAAACCTTTTAATACTTTTCTTGAGTTATTTGCTCGAAATTTAGAGATCAAATATAAGGAGTTTTGCGCTGTTTAGAATCTCTTTTATTTACTTACAAATTTATACCCTGGTGTAAGCCTCGTTGGAAATGTATATTATCAATTATAAGGACAAGCAAATGTAGAAACTCGTTTTAATATGATTAGTCTTTATTGTTTTTTTGTTTCTTCTTTAACCTCTTGCTGGCTTAGTAAAGGGTGTAGGAATACGTTGTTTCTTTCGAGGAAATAAAATGTTAACATTGAAATGCGTTTATTTTTGAACAACTGAAGATGCAGTTAATCAAAAATAAAAGAGAACTTAAATTTTTGGTGTCATTCTAAATATTTATGTAATGTTTACGTCTGTCAAAAAGAAAGTTTTTCCAAATATTTATCGTACTGCATTCAAAAATTTTGAAACTCATAAAAAGAATAACTTGGCAACTTGAAATGTGAATTTCAAAATTGATAAAAAGACTTAAAGTTTTGGTCATAATATTTGTCCAGACTCAATGAAACAGTTTACCAACTAGTTCCAGTATGTGAAATGTAAAAGCTTTAACTATTAATGATAGATTAAAGTGCAATTGGGGAAACAATTTGGGGAAAAATAAATATTTTGCAGGTGAAATATTGCTCATTTCTCAAATATAATCCACTTTATGACGAAAATCTAAGGAAAACTTGCCCTCGTTTTCCCTTTACTTTGAACACTATAAATTTGAACAAATGATTTTAATGTATTTTCTTGTTCAAATTGAAACTCACTGGCTAATAAATTCAGATTTATGGATTTATCAATGAACACTTTTAGTTTTTTTTCAAGTTGAACTGATACTTGTTTTATTCATAACACTGAATCCATTAAATATTTTAATTGCTATAAATAGTTTATTGGAGAATATTTCGATGAAACTACTTAGTTGACTGATACAAATTCAAGCAGCTTTTTTCCATGATATGTAAGTAATGAGGTTCTTGGTTTGTAAAGAACTACTTTGCGTGTATTTCTTATTTCTTAAAATTTGTTTCAAAAATGGTATGAAAGAAAATTCTTTACTCTAATCGTGTTGGAATAAATATCGGAGGCGAAAGGGAAACAATTTAAATTGAGGTACGGACATAAATAATCATAAGAGCCGACAAAAGCAACTCGATTAAATATTGCTAGTTCCGTGGGAGGAAAGCATATTATGAGTAGCAGAATGCATCAGCAGGTAAATAAGTTAAGAAAAATTAGTTTAGCATATATTCTGTGACAGTTAGCGAACACCAAAAAATGAACATTACTGGACAACAGAAACCATGAGTGGTTACAAAATTCAATTATGTGTCATGAATTCTTTCCAGTAAACTTAGTGTAATGTGCAGTAAATTTTAACTCTTTTCTTAGGAAAATAGAACTTCGAACATTGCAGCTTACCGTTCATTTCTTATTTTTGGAAAAGATTTAAGCGTTCCTTTGCCTAAACTCTACTTTGTTACCCAGAAATGTTTTAAAATTGCTTCCGTGGAAAATAATTTATTCTTAAATAAAACTCTTTTGCCAAAGACTTGCTCAGAGGTGAGTTATGAATTCAAATGGCTTTTATTGTTTAACTGTAACTATCGACACTTCTTTTTCGGATAGATAGCTCAGTGTTCCAAAAAAGATGTATCTCTGTATTAAATGCGAATAGACCATTGGGAAGTATGAAATATTTCCAATAAGCCCCTTTCGTTTTCAATAACATTTCTTCATTAGAGGCATTGGTCTAAATTTTGCGAAATTATTTTATTGAAATTTTCTTTTCTCGTACACAATTCTTGCCTTCTACATGAAAATGCCTGTAAAAGCTTAAATTGATTCTGAGAATTATAGTTCGACTTCCCAAAAGAAATAATTACACACAAGAAATGGTAATAAGTATTTTTCAATCGCTTTTACGAATGACTGCGGGTACTCATGTGACACAGTTAGTATGTACAGTTTCAATCGAATCGCATTGGTCCGGTATTTTTACCCAGTTTCGAAAAATTATAGAGACACTTACTTTTACGAGACACACCGAAAAACTATAAATATCATTAAAATCTTTAAAAATATCACTCTCTTTGCTGTCAATTGTAAATTTAAATCATTTGAAAGGTATTAACTTGCAGTAATGTGTTCTCTTGAATATAATTGAACCATAATTTATTAGTTCTCTAAGTTTGAAGTGTAGATGACTGGCCAGTATTGTTGAAGGCTTAGGGATTCACACCTGGTTCTAATCTCTATTATTTTGCCATTTATTTGAGAACTATCTTCAACTACTTCCTTTTCAGTGACATCGGCTCACTAGTTCACTAACACGTCGTCTATATACTAAGAAGATGAAAGTTGGTGCAATAAATTGGTGTATCCAATCATACTTATAACTGTTTTCAAAGCTGATAAGCTTTCATAAAATAAAATTGCTAACTGTAAATTACGTCATTATATTCTTTTCTCAATTATCTACGAAATATTTGGCTCCATCTCTTGTTGGATGCAGCACCAGGATGTATCCGGAATAAAATTAATATGAACTTTCATACAAAATACGACTTCAGCATATATTAAAAAACTGATAAACAGAGAGCACTAGAAATTTCTGCATAACTCTACATTAGCAAGATATTTCGTTCAAAACCTTGGATATTAATAAAAAATCCTGGAAATGACAAATCGATAGTTTAACATTCAATAAACGGCGGCCGTGAATGTAGCCTGGAATCTCACAGAGCAAAATACAATCAGGACATCTTTCCGCGATTGTAGTACTTCTATGCATCCAAAAGTAGCAATGAAAAGATAAAAGAAGACTGAGGTATCCAAATAGTGGCCTCTTAGATTGAGATGTGGGCAAAAGTCA
The DNA here is from genome assembly GCA_002205965.3 of Kappaphycus alvarezii. Lineage (NCBI taxonomy): Eukaryota > Rhodophyta > Florideophyceae > Gigartinales > Solieriaceae > Kappaphycus > Kappaphycus alvarezii. The sequence goes on along the minus strand of NADL03000824.1, from coordinate 160,270 downwards.
GCTTAATTTCCAAGCCTACAACTTAATTCCTTTTCTGATCATAAACTGCGTAAAAGGCCCTTTTGGTCAGGTCCCGACTTTTTTAGCAAAGGAAATGTTTTTGTCCAACAAATATTTGAGGGTATAGATATGGTCCATAAATGTACTAAAAGTGACATTCAGATACTTTAATTGAGCATAGCTCAGAAGAAAACATTTGGTCATCAATTATAGAAGTAGTGGTCCTGCATTTCTTTCCAAATTGCAGTGAGTCTTTTTGCACTTTTTGGTTGCTATAAAGACTTGTAATTCCGAAAACGTTTACGGAAGAACACTTCCGTTCTTTCTTAATGCTTCTAGTAGAGTATGTTATTCTTGTAGCTATCCCTTTTATCCGTAGTATCCAGGGCTATGTCTGTTGGGAATTTACCGTCTTTACGGAGGTCAACTATGGGATCGAATTTCTCGACCCTGAAATAACGCTGCCATTGATGGCCTCCCTTCTTGTCTCTGCCGAGGACTATTAGATCACTCGTAAGTCAGTTCCTCCTCGGAATTAAATTGAAAATTCTAATTCCTTTAGGCTAGAAAAGCCGGAGCCCTTTCCGGTCGAGGTACAAAGAAGTAATTTAAGGCAAAAAGGAGGATTATGCCGAGTAGAATGACAAACTGAAAGGTCTGTGAAATTATTTGTAACAGTTCAGCGACATTCTACAGTCAGACTATATCTGAAGATTTTATAAATAGAAATGAATACAAAGCTAAGACCCACGTGTGCTGTTTTAATTGAGTGTTTTTTCCCACATGTTCTGAAGCATCATGAGGACAAGAAAGACTTTTTTAAAGTATTTTTGTCCCAGGTGAGCTATAGAGGCACATTTATTCGTTTGAGACCGCTACTTTGGCCTTTTTATTTATCTAAAATTTCGAGTGCTTTGTTCTTAGAGGTGATCATTCCTCTGCATGCTCCTATCGGTCCACGGTTTGGGATCTTCGAGCATAACAAAAGCACATCTAAGTTATGGCAAAGTGCAGTGAAAAAGATCAAGGAGCAGGATTAATGAAGATCAAGGAGCCTTGGACGCCAGTTTGTATGGATGTAACAGAAAACTCACCTTCTGCTGGCAAGGCATTGTGTAGAGTGATAGATTGCTGATGATACCGCCACTAATGAGGATATTTCTACGGCAAACTGAATACGGAAGCAGGAAGATTGGAAGTCACCAACAACGATCGGAATGTCTCTCTATGATGGTTATTTGGTCCAGAAAAGAAATAATTTCACCGCAGAAGGAATGTGTGATTCCACTATATAGTTGTTCGAGCGCCGTACGCTCTTGGAAAAATTGGCTGCTTGGAGATATTTAACATTGTAAGCATGCTGAGTTAGAATATCTTTCCACTTATGGGGCACATGAGACATTTCATAGCTCATTTTGAGTATATCAGGGATGCAATCGATGACAAACATATGGTTATTGCTAGGCTTAGTGGCCTACCTTCGCATTATCACAGCCAAATTATTTCTCTCGATGCTCTTTGGTCTGAGAAAGACTCATTCTGCTATATTAGAAGCACAAAGCTTTATTGGAACATATAAAGTGACTACTGGCTTCATTCGCTACTCTTTTGACTAACTTATTTGAAATTTTGAATCATTATATATTGACGTGCATAATTATAGCTACACTTGCCAATGTTAATGGAAGATAGATCGGGAGAGAAATTTTCCTGGACGGATCCCCCTGTTGTTGCAGGATTGGCTCCCCATAAATTACCGGTACTCAAAAATTCTGACTAGAAGTACAACCTACGACTACTTACTAACTCCCTGCGTCCATGGCCAAAATCCCAGAAACTGAACAATTTAGGCAGATTCAAAGATATTGGCCCGGTAATAGCGTTCATTTGGTCCATTTTAGAACTTCTTCCAAAGTTGTCAAATTGGGGGGGGATTTAGCCCAATACACCATCAATACGGTACCTCATTTCGCCCACACAGCGGAACCAAATTCTCTTGTGCCAAAATAACGGACTCAATTAGTCATACAAATAATGCAATATGACAAAGTTTCTCGGATGCAGTCGAAGCGTGCAGGTAGGCCTGTACAAGTGACTAGAATCCTCATACGTATTGTGGAATAAAGCGTCGCTTCCGTAATGCAGCCAGAAAAGCGGAAATCATAAATAGACTCCACATACGTATTATAGAATCACATATGTTTCGGAAGCAGCTGGAGGATGCAGCCGACCAAGCCATAATCATAATTAGAAACCTAATACGTATTATTGAATTGAATATCTGATTTGGGATCCAGCCGGACAAAATCATAAGTATAACTAGAATCCTCATACGCATTATAGATTCGAATATATTTTTTTCTGGATGCAGCCATAAATGGAACGGACTGATGCATTCATGGTTTGAAGTATTTGAATGCATCCGGCGGATGGATTCTGCATTCTACTGTACCTAGAGAGAACGGAGCGGTGCAACCATGACAGTATTCTCATAACCGAATCCTACCGTACGAACACAAGTACAGTAAGAAATACAGTTAGAAGTACAGTTCCACACCTCACACCGGCACAGTTTGTGGACACCATTGCACCAAAGGTTTCTATACGTTGCTGTACCATGTGCACAATGCATACGAAAATGCCACCACGTACACATATACGTACCTTACTTCTGGATAGCTCTTACACAGTAAGTCCTCACCCACATACCGTACCGTACCCTGCGTAGACTGACCCCATGAACAACATTCTGCCCTCTACAGCAGCTCAGAGTCAACATTTCTCACTGAACACCACTACTGGAGCTGTCATTCGAACTGCTGACTGAGCCATAGCAGGGGACACGGATGTCGTAGGACGGCGATTGTAGGGATAGGGGTAGAATAGGCTAGGAACACAAATAAAAGTGGGGCTTCTGGTAGCTATTGGAGACATTACGCAGCGAAATAGTCGAAGTACAAGCGATACCTTGGTCAACTATTGACCTCATTCCCCTTTCGCCCCGTGCAGGCTTGTCCTGAAGTGGAGGCAGCAGTAATACACAAAGAAATGCAACAGCGCACAGTGCCAGTGCGACGGCGGCGCGCAAAAGGCAAATTGTCACTTGTCGCGAATTTAAGCATGACATAACCCCTCAACCAACTGACACTCCCCCTATTCGCTGCCTTTGGCGCTTGCCGGAGAAAATGTACTATTCTCCAAAATTTTGGAGACCTCTGCAGTACATAACTGCGCAAATTCCGTAGAAACCAGATCCTTGTAGAATATAACTAAAATTCTATGCAACACCAAGTGTCACCTCCGGCATTTGTCAGTCTGCCAGTAAGCGCGGGCTGACCCCATGAAATAATCACCTTAAGTGACAGATGCCCCTTCCAGACCAGTAAATAGTCTTTAGCACACCAACAACCAGCTTGCAAGTAGACCACGGAAGCGCGCTGATATCTTGATTGAGATATGTGGTCTTCAGTCCCCGCTTGTTAACTCTCTGAGTGCTTTTTGGGCCCTTTCGCGGGAACGCTGCTTGCGGGGGCGGGGCGTTATCGTGTCCAAATTCCATGTCTCTCAACATCTCTGTCATGTATCTAGCTTCACCTCAATAAACATATCAAACCCTAAAGTCTCAAACAAACATACTAAGAACCATAAAATGCATCAAATAGAATCGTGTGAACGAGAGAGACTAACAGCAGATAATATCAGGATAAATATATAGATTCTTTCCTTCATATATTAGTCCTCTATATCAGAGCCAAACAGTTCCTCGAAATTATCCATTCCACCCACGCAGTCCACAGAAATATCCGCGATCGGCTTAGAATTCTCCATTCCCTACTGCGAAATATCTAGACAACTGAGGACGCCCCCATCCAGTTCCAGAGTCGAGATCACCTGGTCCATATTTTCTGGCCCCTTCCCCACTAATTCAGCACCTTCCATGTCTCCCTCCCCCTCATCCCCATCATCCTCCTCTTCACTCTTCTTTTCACCTTCCTCATAAGAGTCAGAGATCACAATTACTCCTGAATTCTCCCCTTCCTTCTCTTTAAGAGCTTCCCCACCGTTTTACACAGGTGGCTCCCACGGGTCCACTCAGTCCTCCTCCTCCTCCTCCTCCTCCAACTACTCTTCCTCTAACTACTCTTCTCCCTCTTCCTCCTCCTCTGCCTCTTCTGCCTACACGAAGCAGTTACAAGGGACCCACTCCCGAGCGCGTTCCCGGTCCAACCTTCTACAGTAAACATCGTAGTCAGTTGGACCATTTGCCATCAGGGCCAGAGCGTTGAGTGGACGACAGCCTCGGAATTACTCGGTGATGTTGAGAGAAGGGCAGAGGTTGGTCACGTTAAGGGCCAAAAGAAAGGGTGAGCCGATGGGGTAGTTAATGGCGGGGGAGGTTTCCTCAAAGACATCGATTTCAAACTTTAAATACTGCGACGTCTTCAAAAAGTATAACGACCTTGGACGTGTACAGTAATGTCATCTACTAATGGCACCGTGTCTTAAAATAAAGAATCAACCCATGAATTTGCCACATTCATCCAAATCAAAATTATCTTGCAAATTCAGAAACTGTAAAAATATGTTCCAAGTTCCGATACTTTATCCAAAGTTGGTCCTCTTCTAGATTTTTTTTGTATGCTAATTTTGCGCACATCAGTAGAAGCAAGCAAGATCTAATCGTAAGCTGGACATTTCTAGGTCGTCGCAGTGGTGTTCGTCGAGAGTTGTATTCCATATATCACCTGATTCGCCAAGACCCTATAACACATGCAGTGGCAATAGCACTTCATCTTAAGTCAGTTCACATTCTGGAGCCGGTTATTCAATGTATACATCTCCTTGCAAGATCTCGGATGACTGCAGGTAGGCTTGACTAACGTCAGATTTTCACAACCTGAATCTATATGCAAAGCAGCCGGTGCCAAGACGAGGCGAAAAGAAGGCGAATAGGTGGTAATAGAAGTGTACACCAAGAGACCCTTGAGCTTGTCACTTTGTCCACCGATGACATAGCGAGCTTTCCATTTCGTTTCACCACCCAAAGTCGACTTGATTGCTCAAACATAGCGGGCAGGTAGTATATTTGCACTTGGAGGTATCTCGAGCTTGAGAATCACCTTGAAAATGTTGCGATTCATCATTTTCTTTATCTCATTACGCTTTGAAGCGCTCATTCGAGTCTTCGATGTACCCTGATCACTACCCCAAATAAGGTCTGTCCAGAAAGTAGTATACTATGAAGACAGTGCACTTCAAATTTAATCAAAGGACTGTGATTTAATAACAGGAGGAGAGACGTATGGCTTTACCTGAGACTGAGCAACCGGTCTTGCAGCTCCTGCAACTAAAGCTTGAACGAACAATTGTTTGTCGTCGCGATCAATAGCCTGAATTAGGAAGGGGGAAATGTACTCAACGATACGCTTTTCAACCTGCTCCTCGCGCCAAACAAAAGCATTCTGCTCAGTATTCAATGCAAGTTCTGACGATTTTGGCACCCAGTGTCGTAAAGCGCGGTTGACTCGAAGCCAGTCATATGCTGTTCCATTTCCTTGCGAGCAGAAATATCGAGACAGGCACGGCTTTCCAAAGAGGCTCGAGGATCGACAGCTCTGTCAGTGTAGATTCGGGTACATTGATATTCACCAAAAAACACAGCTGAAGGAACCAAACCCTCTAGGCGGAGAGTGCCATTACGAGTCTTCACTGTCATTGCAAGTAAACGTTTGGGGGATACGCGGGAGTAATCCAGCTGTAGCTTGCGGTATGTTGATCGAAGTGGTTAATGATACCGTTCTCCAATACGTGGTAGGGTTACTCCTAGAGTTTTGCGACGAAACTCTGACGAAAGTAGGACTGCTCCATCGTAAACGGAGCACGTCCATACTATTGGTACATCGCTTTAACAGTACGGGGCTTAGGCATGGGTTTCCTCTTCCTCATGCAACTGCAAACCGAGCGTGGAGTGGTCACAAAGCTATTTAATTTGAGCTTGGCGGTCGTGATCTGACTAATAGCACGAGATACCCACCCTTGACCAACAACGGTGGAGCTAAGAAAGCGTAACGGGACATTGAGGTGTGAGAACGTTGATGCGGTCCACTAATGACGTAAGAACCTCACACAATTCCGTGCTACAATTCTCCTTCGTATGACTCCCGATTTTTAACTTCTCCAACTTCCTTGGACAGCCAATTGACGCGCATCAGAATCCTAGTCTTCCTGCGTCATCTTCACTTATTCTTCGAATCACTTTTCGTGAGAGCTACTTTGAAGAACTGGAAGAATAAATTTCGAGCAGGTCCAGCAAGTGCGTTGACGACGAAGTCGGACTTCTGAACAGATGAAAGTTCGAAGAGTTCCGCGCAGATGCTGTAGTCCCTAGTTGTGTGACCGATTGAATCCGTCAAATCTCCATAGAATTTAGAATCCCGAAAATACTGCTGTACCGATGCCACATTCCTTCAAATGTCCACGGTCGGGTAGATCTTCTTCACCGCCGGGCTCGAAATCGCTGGGTGAGAAGAAGACGGATTTTCAACAGGCTCGATAGTCGCCCTGTCGAGCAGGAGTTGACCTTGGAAATTCTGTTCCACGACAGAAGTTCCGCGACGGTAGGTTGGACTTCCGCTTCATCTCTCTAAGATGGTCTATGTCCTCCCCTTCCGGGGAAAATAGACCCAAAGTACTTGTAGCAGCGGTCGAGAATGTCCTCGACATCCTCAAAGGTTGCACCATAAGCTCTTGCAAGCCAAAAAGGTGCCATAGCCACCTTGTCATCGCGAAGGGAATAGTTCAACTGCGTGTAAAATGCGGTTCAAACGGGCAGGAACCTTTACAGCGGGCAGAAGTTCCTTAAAAGAACCACGGGAAACTATTGCTGGGGAGGAATCGTCCTTGAATACGCCAGAAGCGGGCGGAAGATCAGATAGAAATTGAGACGCGATGGCTTTCCAGGCTCCTTCATCTCCCAAAGACTTATTTGCAAGATTAAGTTTGCATCTTCGCACAGCGTCCCAGCACGATCTGTCCTAGGCTCAAAGTTTGAGTACTTGAGCAAGAGATGATTGTACTTGATCTGTGCGGCGGATCGGATGGAAGTCGCCATTTCGTCCAGCAGGTGAATCAGCCAGTCCGTATTGTCACTGGACACCACTACTGGAGCTGTCATTCGCACTGCGGACCAAGCCACAGCAGAGGACACGGATGAAGTAGGGCGGCGACTGTAGGGAGAGGAGTAGAATAAGCTTAGAACACAAATGAAATTGAGAGCTTCTGGTAGCTATTGGAGACATTACGCAGCGAAATATTCGAAGTAAAAGCGATACCTTGGTCAACTGTTTACCTCAATCCCCTTTTGCTTCCTGCTGGCTAGTCCTGAAGTGGAGGCAGTACTAATAAGCAAAGAACTGCAGCAGGGCCCAGTGGCATTGCGATGGCGGCGCATAAAAGGCGCATTGCCACTTGTCGCGAATGTAAGCATGACGGAACCTTACAACCAACCGACAACTCTTACACCGCTAAAGTCATTAAACTTGTAATCCACAAGCCAATACAACTAAATCATTTAGACTATAAGCCAACGAGGTTGCAGGAAGCAATATATTGCTTATGGACCTTTGGGCAAAGTTACACTTTTCAAAATTTATGCCAATTTTTCATAAATCGCTGACCCTTTAAAATCGCCCTTTCTTTTCTGGAAACTTTGGATTTCTTCCGAAACTGCCTAAGGATCAGCCTTCACCGCAATTTTATCCACGTTTAATCATCTAGGATGCCTTATGTCTCTAATGAGGCTTTCCATCGATGAGGGGGTCATGTGATCGCCTCGCTAACTCAACAACAAATCTGCTCCTTGTTTCTGTAGAATAGATATCATCAGTATTCGACCTTCTAACCCCTAGAGATTCCCATCTAGGCCATCGTAGAGGCAAATTGCGATGATATTTCAAATTTGAATATCGTGGAGCTCAATTTTTCGTTGAAAAAGCGGATAAATATGATTTTAAACAACTCCAAGCCTCTGGCTAACAGACTCTAGGTCCTTTTTTAAACAAATTTTGACGAAAAACGTTTTAGCCTACCGTCAAGTATCTAGCATTCGTTAAGAGAAAGTAACAAAGGTATGTGCGATTGTGGTCGGAGTTTGTAGTGTTCGCTTGATTCTGACAGCTAATGGCGTTGAAAAGCTTTAGAAGCTAAAAAAATGGCTTCAGGTCCCATATTTTAGTCTTTCTATGATTTAAGTACGTAATATGGTCGAAGAAGAAATAAATCATCAGTTCGTTCGTGTTATGTGCACTTTGAAGAAAAATAATTTCACTGTGGCGATGGAGACACGTTGAGTAGGGCTTTATGTGCTTACCACGTGCACATGATTAACTCATAGCACAAAATCACATTGTAGACGTGACGCATAGACTTTTGCAGTTTCAAATTCAAGTACTATTGTCCATTTCTCGTGAGAGTTCCGTAAGTGAACGTCAATTCTCTTCTCCAAATGCCAACAAATACATTGGCTCATCTCATGGCATTTACTTTGTTAAATGCGATGCTCATATGGTAGAAAAGTATTTCCAAATTTTACCAAGTAGGAACGTCCACGGAAACCGCTAAAATAATTCTGAGACTAGGTTTTTGGCGCACCTCAAATACAGTAATTAAATGGCGCTAGATATTTTGTCACGTTCACCGATGATAACTCCATCTGGAGTGTCCTCGTTTCGATGAAAAGTGAAGATAAAACTTTCCATTTCTTTAGTAAATTCCCCAATTTTGCTCTCAAACGTACTAGTCAGCTAGTGAATATTCTTCGTTCAGATCATGGTGAATATTATCTTTCCTTAGGGTTCCAAATATTCTTGTCTTCACAATAGCTCATAAGGAGGCTGTGATCTACACTCCTGAATAAGATGTTGGAGCGAAACGGTTCAATCCTACATTGATTGAGCTTTCGGTATTGTTGTCGCATATGCATTCTAATAACATAAAGTTATCATCAATATCATGATCATATGCAGGTGACGAAGTTAATTTGCGATATAGAGATGTAAAACGCCTTTTATTTGTTGCCTCTTGTCACACTATGGCCTAGGGTAATTTAGTACACCTTTTCATTATTTCTTGAAAATCAATCCTGCTTTTCTCACGTAAGGATGTTCGGGTGTCAAATATTGTACAAACTGTATGTTCATAAGCTGCAGAAACTTGATCACTGTGAATGGGAAGTTATTGATTTTCGATATTATACAGAATTAAAGGCCTACAAAATATGCGATGACTAATTTCATGACGTGGCTATTTCTCAAAATGTTCGATTTGATGAGTCTATGACAGGGCCTTGAACAGTTGACGATAATATATAGGAATATAAGCTGAATTTTTTGTTAACAAAGGTGAACATTGGTGACGTAAATGGCTCTGAGAACTTCATCGCTAATCAAAAGGAAAATTAAAACCAGAACCTTTGGTAGGTCAAAACTGTCATGGAAATAGTGCCATGTTCAAATGACTTTTGCACACGCATTACGATTTACAAGAAGCTTGACGAGTATTACGCGTTGGGATGTGGCCAATTTTGTAGTTGAGGCTAACGGTAAGGCAATTTTGGAAGATACACCAAATTATCGAGGACGAAGGGACGATTTTGAAGGATTAGTATTTTTGCAACGTTTTTCTGAATATGAAAAAATTGCAATTGACCCGTAGCTATTTGGGCTAAAGACTAATTACTGCATTATTATTCACTGATAGGTTAAGTGCTTCAATTCTATTGGTATCTCACTATTAATGGCTGTCAAATTATAAGGTTTTCTTACGAGCTATTTTAGACGGCAAAATGTTGTTAAAAAGTTATTTTTACGTAGGCTAAGGTGCTTTAGGTGGTGAAGAATATAATATACTTGAGCTGTGAAAAGTAAAAGTGTACCCGTCTACGGTGGGTTTTTTTAAGTGATGTCTGTCGCATTTTGAAATCCTAAGCCCTTTGGTGCAGGTTTATTTAGTGATCAGCAAAGATTTAGAAAAAGTGATTGAATGTAGTACCTAATTGGGATATTATAAAGGTTAAAGTAAAATCTGCAAGGCAATCCTGCAATTTCTTCTTCTTAGCGAGTTCCACCTTCATCTGTATCTTCCTCTAAGACAACCCAGTTTTTGAAGTTTTTTACATCTCATTCTTAACAGCTTTCTTCACAATACAAATTTACCCCTCTGTATTTACTCAGGCCTCATCTTTTTTTGAGCAACTATTTCATTTTGCTTCTGTAGTGGCCCAATTTGTAAGAATGGGTGTAGAAGCTCATCTTTTGTTGATTTTTTCCCCAGCAAAGGGAGGATAATTTTGACCCGTATCGATAACTATTGCACATTAATGAAGACTAGCGCATTATTTGAGATATTATTCCTAGAGAGGTAGCATATAATTTCATCAGTTGTTCTTTTACAATTTTTTGAAGCTACTTTCTCCTGCTTTATTTGGCTTATTTTACATAAAATACTTTGCATGAGATGCATTGAGACCTAATAGCCTCCAAATAAGCAATAGAGGAATGAAAAGCAGAGGAGGCTGCTAAGCACAACTGCAATCATCTTTTTCTATCAAAAAACAACTGTTTTAACCTTCGGAGTGACTTCGAAATGTATCACCAGTTCAATATATGGAAGAGACTTCTCATGTTCTTTTATGCTGATATTGTAAGACTCTCTCGAAGCAACTCATTTGATCAAGACCAAATGTCATATTATTGCTTGTCTATTACGAATATAGAGTTCAGACAACTCAGCCACATACACTTGACTTTACCTCAGCGTAGAACACAAACGCAAGGATTCCGCACTCAAATTTGTTGCTAATCATTCTGTGGAGTCCAAAATTACCTTCTGTGTACATCAAAACAGACGCATTTATCAACTGGGGAACAATTATATCACTACAATACACAGAACACCCCCTTACAGTGCCTAATTGACAAGTCCAATGTTGTTAGTTGATTACATTTTGTTATCAAATTTATGACAGGGGTATTTGAAAATCTTCCCAGTATTAATATTTTCTGTTAACGTTATGCATATTTCAGATCCATTTCTCCGCTTTCGGAACATTCTGAGATGAATTTGTAGACATTTAGACCAGTAGAGCCTATCATACGGGATGCTCGTAGGGATCATTAACGGTATCCGCCGCTCAATCTGCCTCCTCGTCCACGATATTCCGTCCACTGAGCTCTATTTGAATACCCGAAAGACCCAAATGTTCTGGTCCTCTACAACTATCCCAGACCAATCGACGCACCTCAACTAATGACGGAGACGCCTGCAGCATCACTGAGGCTGCACAGACCGCAAAAAGTAAGCTTCGTCTATTTTACTCCGACATTTAGGACTACTAAGGATCTGCTTCTCCGGATATCGGTTCCTCCTCCTCGGACAGTTCGGGTCTTTTCCTGTAACATTCCTGACCAATGTCCGCAGCCATGTCCGCAGCTCTTCCTCAGCCTACTTGACCTTGCGCTTGCTGTAATGTAATACACACTCGAAACAAATTCCATCCGGCGAGTGGCGACAGTTCTGAAAATTTTCTTAACGAAGAAAAATTCAACCAAATTCTACCATCGCTGCGTTTACATGGGACAGGAACCAGCCTGCTTTTTCAATGAAATTATGAAATAAATTATTGTTATTTCTGTGTCTTCTCGGTGCGGGCGGCGTCGGGGGTTGTGAAGGGGTTGAACATATTCGCTCTACTACAGCGGACGCGGGTTTCACACAGTAGTCTATTTGATTTAAAGCTCCCATTACTCTGATTTCCTGTCTTGTAACAAACAAAAAAACCTGCTCATCAACGTGCAGAAAGAAGATAGATCAGAGGTGAAGATACTCGAAGCTGCTTTGGCGGTCGACACCAGTCTGATGCATCACAGCAACCCGAAAATACGGCGTATGATCCGTTCCATTCGATACAGGCATACCCCAGCGACCACCTTCCTCTCTGTCCAGTCTTCTACTATCTCTTACGTCTCGAGCGCCTACTGGGCAATCATCTTACGCCAGCAACTGTGAATTTCGGCTACTAGGACTCGTTACCGCTCCAGTGCCAACACTGCACTCACCAGATAAAAGAGGTAGTCGACTACGATGTCGATGTTCGCTGAGATCCGACTCCGAGGGGCAGCCACCACAACATCTAGGCAACGTCTGTGTAAATGGAGCATCACGAGGGATAAAATAATGATGAGCTGACGACAGATGGCACGTTCGATCTAGAAGCGTTCAAGATTCGCGAAATCTGATAGTGTAATTTCACTTGTTTGCCTTTTTCTGACAGCTGAAAACTCGCAAAGATGCTTGCAATTATTACTGTACTTTACCGTTCAGCCTAGAACTTGACCGTCATGTTTATGCACTTTACAGTCCTATAAGCTTGAGCTCATCTACTTTTGATCAGCTCAAGCATGTTTAGGATTAAACTCTCACCGTCGTCTGCATGTCTTCTGGAAACTTCCTTCGATCAAAAGAAATCATCAATAGACTCGCCTTGAAGTCCATATAAGCCCCGGTCTCTCTCCATCTTCTACCTTAGTAAATTTCGTTACCACCATCTCCTTTCTCATCTCTCCTTCTCGGTCCCTCACTATTTTTACCCTTCCCTCTCTCTCTCTCTCTGCAGTTCCTCCACTCTCTCCTTCACTCCTGTCTTGCTGCCTCGCTCGCTCCCTCTCGTTCTGTCCATCAAAATAGTTATGAAGTCTTTCGTTGCTCACCAAACGTTGAGGGACTATCTAATTTGGCATGGAATGGCGAGAACGCTTAGAAACTTCGCACAATTTGATAGTTTAATTACTTCAAGAATAAAGGGAGCCTCCCGCAGTTGTTTGGCGAGGACGTTTCAGGTCGCTTGTGCCATTTTTACTACTCTGTCTCTTTACGGTATAGGATGGAAAATATTGGAAGTCAAGTTTTTCATGTTACGATGCTATGTTAAAGGCAATAATAACACCTCCTGGATAAAGCTACATCTTTCTCGTGCTTTTCTCACACAGAATATTCTCCATTAAATTGAGCTTCTGATGGAATACTCTCAGGTTAGGGGGTCTGGGTGAACGGCTAATTAGAAAGGGATCCCTTCGACACCTCGGAAATATGTGGTGGGTGAAGGTGTTTTCGTTCGTTGGCGGAATTATTTGGCGGGAACAGATGGTCCTGCACAGAAGGAGATATAGACACCCGACGATGGAATTCGATCTAGATGAATAAAATCAGATAAATGTTTTCACATCGGCTTATATATCCATTTCTATATTGCGCCGGTATATGATTAAAGGAACTTTGCTCGGCCTATGAAGTTGCAGGATTGGCTAACCAGACTTTACTCAATGCTTTTCTACTTTACCATTAAGTACAACCTGCTACTAATTCTGCAAACACTCAGTTTCATCTCTAAACATCTCTAAACTAAAGCGTTATATCAACTGAAGCACCTTGCTCCCAGCAGAAATGTTCATTCAGGGTTAATTCAGGGCATTATCCAGCTACTTTGAAAAATGTTGAAATTATGTTAAACATGTTGGCGCACTAGATGCACCGGTTTTGTACCTTATTCCCTTTCAATAATTGATATGGATGCAGTTAGAGAATTCAACCGAAGTACAAATACCATTGTTGGTAACGTTCTGGCCGGAACAAAGCTGCTTTGGATGCCAATTGCGCTTGCATTTGATACAGACTCCTGCAATACGGGCCTTCTGGATGTCTTAGATGCTATTTACTGACCGATTTCTGGAATTCGCAAGGTATATGTGACTTTTAGCACCAGTAAGACTTCGAGCATGTCGTTGGAAACGTCGAAAATGACGAGAGTAGTGCATACTAGCTTTTTGAGCCAGTGAAGCGGCAGAGACGTGAGCGCCTAGATCAGAGCTCCCCCCCTGGTCCTGATTTTCAGCTCATGTAAAATCTGAATTGACTTATGAAGGGAGGCTACAAACCTGGTGAAACTAAAGTGGTGGACGTTATTCTCTTAATGGGTATACGTGACCATTAATGAAATTCAGCAACAGTCCTGCGAAGGTAGTCGTTCTCTTTGTCTTCAAGTCAAAAATTTGTCGGGTATGGTGGGGCGGGAGCATTGATAAAGTCAGCAGGTTTGGTGAGACAGACAAAAGCGTCGCGTATGTTGTGTTCGGCCATGAAATTCCGATAGTAGAGCAGTTTCCAATTTTTCGGTTATTTGTATGCAACTGTCATCGCTACTGTATTCCTTGCACATAACGGAGACGATTTGTTTGTAGCTCATGTCTTTGCGGTTGAAGCAGTTGTCCAAGAAGAAGCGGCAAGCTGGACCTTTGAAAGAAGGTCCAGTTCACTGTAATTACATTATCTTCTCTTTGACAGTAATGCTTTAGGCTTCTTAATTTATTTGATCTTCTTAAATTATAAATAATTAAGATTTATACACGTTATTTTAATCGTAAATCAATCTGTTAAAGCGGTTTTCCTAATCCTCTCTGCATGATCAATCTCTGTCTCCATCTCGATTCAGAAGAATTGATAATCTGAAACTTTTAAAGACATCTAAACACGTCAAATGTTGCACATATCTGAAACCCCCCAAAACCGAAAAAGTGACAATTCACACTCCTTTCGGTAGCTAAAATATACGAAATACCTTTTCCGCCCCGTTACCAAATTTTTCATCCTCAACCCATCAAATTCTACTCTTTATTCCCATCGGGCCCACCGATGTAGAAGAATATTTCCTTCGCCAAACTATAAAACTAGAGGAGGAGCTTGTTACTCATCACCTTGTAGAGGTCAAAGTATATGAAGTGACAATGGTGATTGGAAAACAGCAGTTATGATGAAGGTGATTGCTGGGGCTCGTCTTTTGAGTAGAAAAAGAGAATCATAGCAGTTCCGAGTCTGATCATGGGGAAAAGTATTCCCAGGGTTCGGGAAATGAAAAAGAGTGCCTTATGTTAATTTAATTACTTCTTGTAACCTTTACTGGCAGCTTACAGCCCGCAAAGATTTTTACAGACGTCTGTAACTGTAGTTTTCGGTACAAACTAGAAATAGAACGATACGCCTTTGCACTTTATATTTCTGTAAGCTTGAGCTGATCTTCTTTAGATCACCTTAAGCAGGTTTAGTGTTGGCCTCCTACCGTCTTCTAGATATCTATTGGAAACTTCCTTCGATAATTCGGAATTACTGATCGACTCGCCTCGAGGTCTATGAAAGCCCCAGTCTCTCTCCATGCTCTGTCTGAGTAAAATTCCTCACCACCTTCTCTCTTCTTAGCTCTCTTCCTTGTTCCGTCACTCCTTTGCTCTCTCACTCTCTCTTTCACACTTCTTCTATATTTACTTCCCTCTCTCTCTCCCTTGCTCCATCTCGTCCTTCCTTCTATCAGGCTATAGGCCCAAGCCGCTAACGCAGGCTTGATGACTTACCTCTTTGGCTTCACTCTCCTCGTCGGCGACCGCCCGGGGCTACCCTACACTTCGCGTAGAGGAAGAACACAAACTTCGCCCAGACTAGGGACTAGGGGAAAAATGGCTGCTATTGGTTCGGGCGTGACCCTTACCTCGTCTCTGCATTATCTACTCACTTCTATGTCGTGGCCTGTCCAATTTTTCTAGTCTCTGCAAAACCTATCCCTGTTCTTTTTGCGGCCCATCTTCTTTCTACATCTAGACACCAAAGAACAAAGTTTATGTTGCCCGAGTTCTTCCCGTTGCTATCTATCTCATATCTGTGTTACATACCTAGGTTTGTTTCACAGCCCGGGGCTTGAATCACCAGTACGTCCAAACCATCTCGCACTCTTTCTTTCTGTATCTACCCATTCTATTGCCTTAAACAAAGCCTACTCTCGCACTTCCTTCCCTCGAGGGTTCATCTGTCGTTCCGTCTTTCGTCACGGCATCTAAATCGCCCCAGACGATCTCATCGTCCGTAAGCTCTGCTTCTATTCACAGTAATAACCTCACTCGAAGCGTTGCTATATCGTGGACTCAGGCATCGAGTCGGACGGTGAGGGTGGTGATGTCCGTTCTACCACTACCACTTCAGACGGGTTTTCATCCCTCCTTCTCCTTCATCATATCCCTATCCTTAGGAAGAAGAAGGCTGCTGCCAGAAAGTCTTCAAAGAAGCCGACCAAACTTCGCTTGAGGCCTCTTCCAGACTCATCTACACGCATCAAGTAGAGCAACAAAGGACTTCGGAAAACCAAGCCGGATGCTTACGTCAAAGATTTTCATTTATTTTTGTGTCTCTCGCCCTTGCTTCTCCGAATCCAGTTTAGCCCATTACGTCTTAAGGTACTCTTTTTAAGACTACTTTTTCGCTTAATCCTCCTGCTAATGTATCTATTTCTCCACTTGCAAGTGTTCCGACTCCTCTCTCCGTCGAACTTTTTTCTCCGACTTCACTTCTTCTCGCTGCTATTCATCGATCTCTGCTCCATGTCTCTGCATCAAGGTTGAAGGATTCTTTCGTGGTTTGAAATCTTTTCTAGCTGTAATTGCCCGGACCAAAGAAGCTCTATCAGCACGGAAGAGGTACGAAGCGTCGGAACTGCGCCGAGAGGAGAACATCCATTTCTCTCTGTGTCTGCTGCAATCGCATGTTTCAGACAAAGCACGACCGCGACAAACACATCAAGCGTAGAAATAAGCAAACTTCATCTGACATCACTGTTTATCTTCTTTACTAAGTCACCTTTTTCAATCATCTCACTGCATTAAACCATGGATTCATCCGGACTTCGTCTCGATAGTCTCTAAAAGCTCCAAGACGACAAATTTCACACCTGGAAGTCCCGAAATCAGCTATTACTCTCATTGAGATAAGTTGACGAACACCTCAAAGAACACCCTCCGGAGATTTCTTCAGCAGAAGAATCCTGAGGAAGAAGGTATACTGTAAGGCGCGCGCATTTTCCTGACTGGATCTCTCTGATACACATCTCGAGCAGGTACAAAATGGCAGCATCGTCGAAGTCATGCGGTCTCTCATTTGTAACGTTTTTGAAAAAAAAACTCTGGAAAAATTTTAGCTACAAGGCGTTGCTTTTACAACTCAAAGATGAAAGAAAACGAGAAACTTCTTCTGTTTGTCACTAGAATTAGTCAGCCTGCAGCCACTCTGAAGGCAGTATCGGTCAAAGTTGAGGATAGTGAGATGGAAATGGTCTTTCTAAATGGACCCAATGACAATTTTGACAGTTTCATCTCTGCACTTGATGCTGTCATATTGATGACGACAAACTTTCATTCGAATTCGTCCACAGTCGATGCCATCAGGAGGAACAACGTCATGCTAAACGTGATCATGATGCCCTGAAAGCCTCGGAATCTGCAGCAAATATTATCAAAGAAAGTCCGCAATTCAAGGATATTTCCTCAAAATAAATGTCTATATACTTCGCAAAACATCGCAACAGTAGTCGCTGTATCAAAAAGTGCCGCTACCTCCTTCATTACTGCCATCCTGCTCGAGCTCGTGTAGACACGTCCTGTGTTGGCGGATAGGGACTTGTATCATCACAATACATTTTTACAGACGAAAAAAACGGAACTTGTATGTCTACTGAACATCTCCAAAGATCCAAATTTGGCTCAATTGAATAATCCCCGTTACGCTGAAACAGATTCTATTCTAGGTGGTAGTTTAATCGAGAGTTTCAGCTGTCAGCTCAGTCTCTCCAGACAGAAGAATGTTGCTTCACATAAATTGAGTTTCGAATTATTGATATCTTTGATTCCAATTGAACCTCGCATTTAAGTAAGGATGTCTCAGCTTGCACTTCTTACATTCCCTCTTCATTCCCCTCAACACTCGATCTCGGAGCTGAATTCTCAGCGCCCATCGAAGGATCAGGAGGTTTAATTCTAAATCTTCAGCGGAGTGGCGCGACAGTAAAATGCGTACTGAAGAACGGTCTGCCGTCACAAGATTTCACCATCAATCGATTTCAGTGCATTAAATGGCAGATTGAAGGATCAACTCTCATTTCGATGGCGAGTGATTTTATCTCGTCAGTGGTATTAACTGCTCTATCCTTACCACTAGAACATTTGATGAAGGTTAAAATACATTGTACATGGCCCAAGACGCATCAGTTCTTGCTTTTTCAGAGGTTTCTTTGCTTTCATTTCTTTCAACATGGCACGAAGGACCTAAACACGTCAAAACCATTGCGATCAAGCCAAGGGTCCGAAATAGCGTAAAGGGCATTTAGATCAAGGACTCAAGCGAGAAAAACTCTTGCGTTAGTAGCATCCTCGGGAAGTCGCATTGTGCTCCGACCAATAAGGGATGTGATTATCGCTCTACAAAGATCCTTGCGCTAGCTCACTCATCTGTTTTGGGAAATTTCGAGACTCTTTCGGTTGGCGGCGCAAGTTTTTTCGTATCACTTACTAACAACTACTCCAGATGGACGGCCGTCTATAGTTTGACGCACAATTCAAATGTTCTGGAATGTTTCAATGAGTATAAGGCACTCACAGAAAAATTTGGTGGTCGATTTCTAAGGGTACTTCACGTTGGAGAATGCCCTAACAAAAATACAGCGCTGAAAGAAGACCATCTACTCCTCAAAGCGTTGCTATCTGACAATGGCGGAGAGTATTTTTCTTCCGCTTTCAATTCTTTGCTCTATTCAGGCGGTATTCAGCATCAGATTATCGTATCCCATACGCCTCAGCAAAATTGTGTTGCTGAACGACTGAATCGCACACTACACAACCTTTCGCTTCATGTTGCACTATTAGCATATTTCCAAATATTTATTGGTATAGGATATCACCACTGCTGTTTAAGTTCTGAACTAAGTAACCTCCAGCGCTCTACTAGATATCTATACGCCATATTTCATTTGGAACGGAGCAGTTCTGTAAATATTTCGTATGTGTTTATTTGGATGACAATGGTGGTATGTAGTCCCTAGACGAGGCCTAAAAACGCTGGACCCGAGATAAATAGAGGTCCTTGTTGTCAGTTTCTTCTTGAGAAGAAAACTTTACGAGCTTTGGGATATCAAGGGAGAGAAAATGGTTGTATCTCGAGAAGTACTATTCAATGAGTATGGAAATTCAAAATTTCAATGTACCCCAGAAGATCTCGAAGATTATTCCAAACAAGACGTTTTCCCAGTCGAGGATAATGTCAAAGTCAGAGATATTTCCAAAAAGTCCCCTGCAGGGCAAGATACTACAGAAAAAGTTGTTTTCCCGGAAAACGACAATTATCCTTAATTTTAGGAGGAGTCTTGTGCAGTCACCCTCGTAGCTCATCTTTAGTATCCAGGAAGCCAAATACGCACGGGTTTCCTAGCCTCACAGAACATGTATCTCTCATTGCTGATACAACATCTACCTCCGATGGCATCTTGACTTCGTACGAAGACGCTACTTATCCGAAGAACATCGCTTTCGGGATGCCTGGAGTCAAGAAGGAAAAGACTAAATTCGAGAAAATGGAACTTTCAAACTCGTCCAACGGAAAACAATAATGAACTTAGTTCCTTTTCGCTACGCTTTACAAGTGAACACTGAAGCTGGCCTGAAAGTCTACATCTTCGCCTAGGGATTTAGGCAGGCTCCTGGATTGGAGTACAACGAATCGTACGCTCCTGTGTTTTCTCTATCTTTTTTATGCATGTTTGTTTGTTTGATAGTCCCCTTGACCTCTAATTTTATCGAATGGGCGTGGTGACCGCATTAACTCACGGAAAGTTGGAGGAAGAGTTATAAATACGGAAGTTTCATCCGGCTTTCGTGATGCAAACCATCCTGATCACGTTTGAGGGCTTCTGAAAGCCTTGTACGGGCTGAAACAGGCCCCAAGTCAATGGAATGCCAAAATGCACGAGATCAAAATATCAAATCTTCGATTCAAAACCAATCCACATGAACCATTTGTATATTTCTAGGCTTGGTAACTCATTTTCAATAATTGTGCTATACTCCGATGATATCTTGCTTGTAGGATCCAATAGAGCTGGGTTGGAAAGATTCAAAAATGAGTTGAAGGGACGCTTCAAGGTGAAATATCTTGGTCCATTAAAAGTGTATCTGGTAATTCAAGTTGTCCCTCGCCCTCTAAAAAGTATTTTGCATTTTTTTTAGGGATCCCTTACCCAATTAATGCTCCAAATATTCACAATAAATGACACAAAGGCCATAAAACTCCTATGGTGCTTTCAGATCGGACAAAATCGAAAAATCGAACAATGAACTTGCTTTTTTGACATCTTATAGCTTCTTAGTTGGACATCTCATGCGTATAATTGATACTCACTCGTCTAAAAATTGTTTTGAAGTTGTGAACCTTGCAGCACTGCAAAAGGGCTCAGTCGAGTCACTGGAAAGCAGTGAAACTAGTTTATCGCTACCTGAAGGAAACCAAGAACCTCTGTATTTGTTGCGGACCCTCTTCCACTGCTACTGTAACGGGTTATGGCGACTTATATTGGGCAGCCTGCGTTTTAACTCAGTAGCCAACAAAAAGTTTAGTCTTCATGATTTCTGGAGGGACTATCGCATGGCGCTCCAAGAAGCAAGGATGTGTCGCCTTGTCTTTCTGTTCAACAGAATTTATTTCACTCTAAACTGCTTTTGAGAAAAGGAATTTAGCTCTCCGATCTCCTCTGTGAGGAAATAGGTGCAAAAAATCCTACACCGATTCAATTTTCGCAGCAAACTCAGGACCGACTAGCTCTGCCAAGAACAAGTCCATCAAAGAGAGAAATTAGCATATTGATGTTCGGTTCCACTTCGCTCGTGAGGAATTAGCCGCAAATCAGATCTGTACATCTCTTTGCCGAACCGAGGATCTAGTTTCCAATATTCTGAAAAAGCCTCAGCTTCGAGTCAAATTTGTGAATTTTCGAAGTGAGCTGGGCATCCTTCCTCCTTACTTTCCTAATTAATATTGCATTGTTTTCTCAGCTTGAGAGGGCGCTATTGTGGTCAGTTATAGTTTGACCGGGAGCGTTACTGTAATCACTTTCGAGTGCCTTTGCTGACAGTTTCCTCATAAAGCTTGCAGCAACCATACTTCAAAAGTACTGCAAACTCACTAGTTTGATTCTCGTCCCAAGCTCCGCTTCTTCGATAATTTTTTTTGCGCAACCGGCTCATTAATTAAATTGACGTTGGGTTTTTTCTTAATAGGTGGGCTTAACAATAGCGACTGCATTTTAGCTAATTCCGAAGGCATAGAGGAGCTGTACGTGCTCAAGACTTTTGACGCTGCCCATTCGGCGCATAAGGCATCTTGGGTTCCATAGAATGCACAGAATATTGTCTATTGTTCGTAAGAACGTGCTGAGTGGACCTGATTTTTCCTGTTATGATTTGAGAAAAGATTATTGCTTATCTTTGGACTTTGATTCCGTGAAATTTGATGCGTTTTTGGTGCGGAAAGCAACTCTTGGTGTAACCACGGAGCACTATTCTGTAAATAGGGGGAAGTATGCTATAATTAGTTCATTAGGACGTCTTCTTTGCACTATAAGTACGGTCAGTAGGTGTTGTTGGATAGCTTGTCGCGTTCATTGATGACCACTTTAAAAGTGGTATCGTCTATTCGATGAAATGTCAAATGCGAAACGTTCCATTTTGTAGAAAGAGCCCATTTATTTCATGTCAAAGGAGAAGATATCACATAGCTGTTAATAAAGTAGAAGGAGCTTATCAAGTCGCTGATTTTTCGAAGACAATAAATTATTCTTCCTGAACAAGGCTGCTGTTGAGAATGGATTATTTGGGTCATTTTTTGTGTTGCACGCACCGTCTTCGTATTCCTATTTGCTATAGTATAATCGGTACTATAAGTCTATTAAACGATTTAGGAGAGCATGCTCGTCACCGTTGCAGAAGAATGTATCGATCCATGACCCCATTCTCAGATAGGAGGTAATAAGTGTTGAGAGGAGGCAAAAGAGACAAAATTGAAAATCTGGTCTTCCAGCAAGTGGAATTATCCCTCCTTGTGAAAAATAGAAGTCTCGTTCGGGAGGATTCTTAGGAAAGAATGCTGCTAGCCGCACCGGTTCTGGAATTGGAATTGAGATATCGCGGGGTGCGTGTTGTGGCAAGAGCGGTAATCACGAAATGTCCTTTTTAGTTCAGCCATCGATTACCTTTTATGCTCTCAAAACTCCACATCTCGTATCAACGCCTATTAGTTTGTCAGTACTGCTAGTTCTCTCAATCCGGCAGACACTTAGATCTCTACTAGATTGTACTTTCTATTCGATCTCAAGCAGAGACTAACATTTTTTTTACTCTGATTCTTTTTGAATAACTCTCAGTGCTGAAAAACAAGACTTTCAGGGAATGCCCGTCGTTACTGAACGATTACAACATAGAAGACTTACAATATTTCTTCGCCGAGAATTGTCAGGAGCTAAAGACGTTCGAGTTTGGAGTTGAGCCGAGAACATGTATCTAAAGCAAGGTAGAGGAACCAAAGATATCAAGAATCTCCACCTGCTGCCTTCACGCAGTCGTATCGCCACCTGCTCTACTGAAGATACTGAGAAAGCAGGTAGTATCTTGCTCCAAGCCCGACAAGCCTAATAACACCCAACTGATTCTTCCTGACGAATCCTCTATTGCAATCCAGAGGACGGGTAACCAACGCATTTGTAAGAAGACCAGAAGGCCTCGACTGGTCAATAAGCATCGATAGTCTCCCTTCTACTGCGGCCACTGTCGAATTATCTGCACATGTCGAGCAGTATCGCCACATCACGCGGACAAGAAGGGCACATCTGCTATATTTTAAAGATAGAAGTTCCGATCAAGGCATACGTTGAACGCCTTTGTCTTGGCCGCCGTAGTCGACAGACCACTCGAAAGGCTCATTAGATGAAATTTAAATAAATTTAAGAAAGTTAAGGAGAGCAAAAATTCAAAAGTTGATTTCTCAACCTACTTCGTTTACTCTTTGTTTACCCTTCCGCACTAGTTACTTGCCGAAACCACTTTCCCCAGTTTCTTGAAGTAGTTCTTGTAAGTCAGCATCTCCACCGGGTTCCAGACAAAATAAAGTTCTATAAAATATTGGAAGAAGGGCTACTATAGCAAACCAAACATGACTGGCGTCAAATCTTAAAGTCAGAGAAAATCAAATTCATTAAGTTAGCGACTTGGACTCAGACTTGAGACTTCTCAATTTTGTTTCGCTGGTCCAGCTAACTGGACCACAATACTGAACGATTCCTACTGGATAAGTTGCAAAAAATAGTTAAGAGAGAAAATCACAGGATTCGCTCTCTGACATTTTCCTCCACGACAAAGTCATAAACTGGTATAAAGCACCCAAACCCCTTCCAAAAACCCCCTCCAGGAAGCAAAATTCAAGTTTCGGACCCTATATTTCAATTCCTTGCGCGTTCCACTCACCTCCTCTACTATTTTCCTAGAAGGTTTCATCACGAACGTCGAAGAGAAGTTTAACAAAACCACAGGAGTGATCCAAAGACCTCTACATCAGCTCATAAGCTGCACATTGTTTTCTTCTGGTGAAACGGTAATTCTATTGCGAGCCCCACTGCACAGGAATAACGCGAAACACCTGTTTAGTTCTTAGATGTATAATCAGACCGCATTGCACATGATATTTTCTCGATGAATTAAAGTTTCTTCTTCTAGCTGTCAATAGGAATATATTATGGAACCTCCGAGTATCATAGTAGAGTCTCTGGCACAAGTTGTAAGCGTTCTACGACTTCAGCTGTCAGAGGCTCATAAACTGATCTCCGCATAACTGAACCAGCTAAATAACGATGCGCAAAGATAGAAGCCATCAAGAATGAGTTGGTTCTCGTCAGAATCAATACTGGTAGCTCTTATGTTCAAAATGAAAGCAAGAACGCCCGAAAGGAGAGCATAACGGGATCATTCAGTGGAAAAGTGTCCGTCGAGAACTGGTGTGTGCGGATGAAAAATTACCTAAAAGAAGATGATGAGGAGGCTCTCATGAACAGTGGAATACTCTATGTTTCAGTAAATGACTATGATTGGTGGATGGTACACTCCAAAAGTGCCCAGGGCAGTAAATTAAAACATAGAAGGAACTGAAGACTACTCTTCTCAATCACTATGAGAAAATAAACAAAAATATATCACCCGAAAAATCTGGCTCGCTGAAAACAAGCTAGAGACGTCTCTGTATTGATTTAAGATTGTACCAAAATACTATTTTATATTCCAGGAATCAATTATCAGATCGCTTTTCATAGGACCTGAAACCATACATTTGGAAGGCCTTCTGCACGAAAGAGTATTCTAAGCTTTTTCGATTTAATGGCGGATGAGGAAATAACCGAGGCTTTTTATAGGCGTTCAGGGGCATTTTGAAATGCCAAATAGAGTACAAAAGCCGCTGGAAGGCAGTTCCAGATAAGTTTCTCGATTGTCCTGGATCAAAAATGCCACGGAGTACTTTCTGTCAAGATGTGGAACAGAGGACGATGAAAGTTGAGTGCATGATGAGTCAAATTAAGAAGAGCTTGGGAAATGTCTTGCCGGCGAAGAGATTGTATCGATGATAGACGAGATGGATACGGGAGACCCGCTCGAAGATAGCTTAGTTGCTGTTCGGGGGTTCTTAGAAGTGGAGGGCACGAATATCTCATCGAAGAAGGACCATTGTCAAATCAAAACTTTCCTGGTTTCACAATCTGTATTGTTCAAAAAATCCAAGTGGGTTGAAAACGTTGTGCCGATTGAGATTGGAAAAAAACCACACGAAGGGGCATGACTTGTTCGGTTTTTATATTGAGACCACTACTCAGTTCGGGTGCGAAAGGTTATGGTGGCTGACGGTGACTTTAAATGATCTTGGCTATGTGCGCTCTTGTGATGAATGCCATATGGCGGCGGCCATCGGCAAATAAGGAAAAGAAATGCGAAAACCTATGACGAGTTTTATGGATACGATCTCGCTTGATTTTTCACGACCATTCAGAAAAATGATAACCCTTTTCTATTGCTCGGAGCTCAGTGCTTGGTTTTTTGGCTGGTAGTCCGGGCAAAGATGAAGAGGACTTGTGAGAAAACTTTGGGGTGTGTTCAGAGTGAAATTTCAGCGGTTTTTAGGAGCCCTCCAGATAATGTAACCGAAAATGGGCCCGTACTTAAAGCGACAGTGTTCAGGCATTTTCTACACGATAACTGATTAGTCTGGAAACCGGTTGGTCTGCATGAGCCCAAATGAAATGTTCGCGCGGAGAGGATGGTCGGGAGTAAAGAGTGCTACTCAGAAAGTGGCTTGGACAAACGTCCGTGACTGGAAGAAGGTACTTCTGAAGATAGTAGAAGCTTGTAGAGCCAGGAAAGGTAGAAACTGTTTGTCCCCGTTTTGGTTGAAGTTTGGGAAAGAGCCTTGATGGAAGCTTAGCGACGGCCCAGGGGTCAGTGAAGAGGATGACAGGGTGGTTAAACTGGTGGAGGTGATCAGAAACTGCGTCGAACGAGAGAGGAGGGAGCCATTCGATCGAGAGCTACTTTCGCGTAGCGCTTTTCGTCTAGGCGACGCGGTGTTGCTCTAAAAGAAGAAACTTTGAAAGGGTCCGGAGCCGAAATGGGTCAGTCCTTACACGATCACGACAGCAACACATAATTCCTTCTACTTGAAATGTGATGGACGTAAAAAGGACTAAAGAATGGATACATGCTCGTCGGTTGAAGCTCTACGTGCAGAGAGGGGACTTGATTTGTAGGAGTTTTCAATGGGAATGTGACTTTGGGCGCTATGCCACTTGATGGGAGCCACTTGTGACGAAAACGACGTGGAATGGCCGCCTCGTGAGAAGTCGTGTGTGTGGAGCGAAAAATTGGCGGTTGATTTGGTGGGTAGAGCGAGAGGATGTCGTTTGTGCAACTTTCGAATAGATTGGATCCTGATGCGCTGGACATGTCACGACATTAAGCTCTTAGTACCAGGCAGATGAGCTGGGTTGTGTCTTGGATCTCTGGTCAGATGCGCTCAAATGTGTTTATTGTCACGTGATTGATTTTTTGATTTGTGTTGGTGTTCCTGCATTGTTGATTTTCCGGATATACTGTTAGCTCTGGGAAAACAGGGCACGGCTTTTTCTGATCGGGGGTGATTTGAGCTCGAATTGCACACGCTCGAAATCCTTTTGATTGTGATCCACCAATTCGTGGTGGACTTTGTTTGCTCATGGGTATTAGGTTGAGGTAGTGTTGGGGAGAAATTTTTGGACATCATTACAATGCACTATCGGTCCAAAATTGGGCCAAAAAAATTCTGCTTCGGTAAAGTACTGCCCGTGGAACGATAAGAAATAGGCGATTTGGTTCCGTAATTGCAACTTTTTATGAAAATATTTTACTGTAGTACTGTTTAGTGAGTATTCAAAAATTTGGACTTTCTATATTAACCACGGTCAGAGGCCCGGGCCTGCTCACCGGGAGACAAAAAAAGATAACGAGTTGAACAAGCGATTACCTGGTATGCGCCTAAAACCCCACGCCCGTATACCAAACAAAGTTTGTCTGTGCTGCGAGTTATTCCAATCCGACAGAAGGTCAAAATTTCTGTTAGATTTTTCTTTTTGTATGATTCCAAGCGAAGTGCATCAATTTTTTTTACCCTGATCCTTCTAAATAAAGCCCATTGCAGAAAAAAATCGGACTTCCGGGGACCAACCCTTGCATATCAACTGC
The DNA here is from genome assembly GCA_002205965.3 of Kappaphycus alvarezii. Taxonomy (NCBI): domain Eukaryota; phylum Rhodophyta; class Florideophyceae; order Gigartinales; family Solieriaceae; genus Kappaphycus; species Kappaphycus alvarezii. Next base: position 133,553 of record NADL03000824.1, on the reverse strand, counting down.
AGCCAACGACGTCATCTTCCGGGAAGCGAAAGGGGTGTCCAAGGTTTTGTTCGGCATTTAAAGGGACAGGAGTGCCGTATCTGGAGAAATTCTTATCCGCAAGTGCATCCGCTTGAGCATCAAGCCTCACCGAGATAATCGTAGTCGAAGGGGGTGACTATCAAAGTAGCAGCCCCATGGGTCCCTCAGATTGAAGGCTAATAATCCGAGACGTTTTGCGGCGAATACACCGACCATAAACCCAAAGACGAACCTTACCAGGCCGATCGGAGGGAAGACAAAAAATTTGAATTTAAGAGACAGAGAAAAACACCGATAATTAGAATCGAGTGGCTGCGTCAGTACACAAATACCTGAGTCACACCAACAACGCACCTAGTTTCTCTCTGGTATAAGCTTTCAATTTATCAGGAAAATTCATTGCATTAAAAGAATCAAAGTTTCACAATTAAGTGAACCGCTCAGATTCTATCCATTTACCAGACGCCACAGGTACTGTAATACTGCTAAAGGGCGGGGAAAGAAAAAAGAGGATGGGGGATGAAAAAAAGGAAAATTTATCCTGTGTTCTTTTTCTTGTTATTTTTTGCGGTTTGGAACACTGAGAAGAGCAGACGGGGTCAGTCCGTTTCAATCATCTCTTCCCCCATTAACGAGAAATTGAATAATATTGTACGCACACTACGAGGGAAACATATTTACAGCGGTGGGAACAAGCACCCAGAGGCGCCGGGAAAGAGCAGGATAGAAACTAATCAGAGAGAAGTCAGGAAATCCCTGGAGGGCTTGCATGCCGTGCAGACAAAAGGTGAAACGAGGAACGAAATAATAAAACTCTTGACGGGAGGAGAATTGCGGCGCCTTGCGGCGTAACTGGCAATTCAGTGGAGAACTGTACCCCTCCAGGACCGAGTGCACCATAGATGTCCATGCAGATTGGAATAAGCAGGATGTTGTTACAAAAACGGTCCTTTCTGTAGAAAAGCAATCCTCTCCACAAATTTCTGTCTTCTCCTATCCCGTCAGATTTCAAAAACAACTCTTCCCATCGATTTTTTTTAGGGACAAAATCATGAAACGGATTTTCCCATGAATCCAAATTCTCTATGCAACTCCATTTCTATTTTGTCTTTGATCATTTTTGTCCTCTTTTTTCGAAAAAGATATCTTTCGAATCGTGGTCCGCTTCGTACTCCAAACTCAGTTCCGATATTTTATCGAGCAGAGTTTTAGTTATTGTCATAATCGCATGAAAATTCAAAGCTATGGCATTGCATCACATTTTTTTTCGCCCAAGGCTGTGAAACTTTTCGAATAAGTTGCCCTATTTAAAGTCCGAAACCGAAATCGTTGAGGCAGCCCTTCCGAGATCAGCTGCACCATCGGCTCACCCATTTTTTGCCCTCAACATGACCAACCTCCGCCCGTCCCTCACCTTCGCCAAGTCATCCCGAGGCTGCCGTCCCCCAACGCTCTGGCCATAATGTCAAATGGTCCAACGCAATACGGTGACTACTGTAGAAGAATGGACCAGGAATGCGTTCGGAGTGGGTCCGCCGCAGCTGCTTCGGGCAGACAGAAGAGCCAGAGGAGGAGGAGGAAGAATAAGTAGAGGAGGAGGAAGAGGATAACTCCGTAGACCCGTGGGAGCCACTGGTGCACAACAGTGGGAGAGCTCCCAAAGAGAACGAAGAGGAGACTGAGGGAGTAATTTTTATCACTGACTCTTCTGACGAAGATGAAGAGGAGAGTGAAGAGTAGGGCGACAAAGATGAGAGGGAGAGGAACATGGAAAGTTCTGGAGTAGTGAGAAGGATGCTGGAAAGTATTGAACGGGTGGTCTCGACTCTGGAATCAAATGAGGGTATATTCAGTGGTCTAGATAGTTCCTAGGAGGCAATGGAGAATTTTAAGCCGTTCACGGATTTTTGTTGGGACTGCTTGGATGAAATGGATATTTTTGGGGAACTATTTGGCTCTGATCTAGAGGAATAAGATATTGAGGAATAAATCTAGACATTTATCCTAATAGTATCCACTACAGGTCTTTCTCTTTGACAAGATTCCATTTCATGCATTTTTATGGGTTTCAGTACGTTTGTTCGAGACGTTAGGGTTAACCCAAAAGTCTTTATAAGCTGTGTACACTTCTTCCTTATGTGAAGGTAAAGCAAGTTTGCAGACAACTTCAAGTCAAGTCCTGAGTAGTAGGAAGTTGAGAGTCCACTTCAGACCCAAGAATCATTCTTCTTATGCTGGTCACAGAGCATCACTGGAAGACCCTGCCCCTTCCATACTTGCTTGTAGCCCTCTCAACTGTCTTCCTAACCCAACACTCTTTTTTCTTTCAACTATACCATGGTAGCACTTTTATCGCTTGCAAAAACTTCTTCTTGGGGTAATTGGTTCTGCGTATCTCTTCCCCGACGATCTACCCCTATCACAGGATATCAAAGGAACAAACGTCCCCATAGCGTGACTTTTTGGACTATTCGACGAGTGCTGCAGCAGCAGCTCCGCAAATAGTGCCCTAGTGGGCACGTAACTGGACGAGGGGATGGGCAATTGTGATATCCAAGACTAGGTCGCGGTGGCCAAGTCCCCCGGAATGTAAACTTCAACAAGAAGCACCGAAGGTAGAGAAGCAGAGATGGAGCTAGATAGAAGTGGGTGTTCGAGTAGAGCGGTAATGTCAACATCCTTGCAAAAGCGGCGCAGAGCATTGCGAAGGAAATTGCGACAGTGGCTCTAACCTTCTTCGTACTTGCAAGTAAGATCGTGCTTACCATCGAGATCGAGAAGCATGGCCACCTCATTTAGTCACCTTAAGCATACGGGACAGCGTGTGTTGCCAGGAAAAAGAGGCTTGTCGAGACGGAGGGATACAGCAACAACCCATGATTGCGTGGAGAGGTATATGCTACGGTGGGGGTGAGGGAGAGAGTAGAACGCCGCGCAAGAAGAGGGCTCGCAGGAAGAGAGCAAGCGGGCCTTGTTGGCGGCAGATGAGGACTGAAAAGGGCGGTCAAGCTTCGAAGGAAGCAGTTCAGACGTGATAGTGGATTGGAAGCGTTTACCAGGGAACGGAGCAGTGCAGCGCTCGAAATGAGCAGTGCTAGAAAGGGCAGAGGAAATTGATGGATGGAGGGTTGTGAGCAGAGAATTATCCGGCTTTGGCACTTCTTGGGTAGAAACATCGGCAAAAAACGAGAAGAAGAGCAGAGAAGAGTCGAAAAGAATCGATCACAGAGGCAGCGTAGGCGGCTTCTGCGATATCAGTAGCCAGAAATAGACTAAGGCCGCCAGTGGAGCTTGATCCTACGCCCACTCCGAGCAAGGGCCGTGAATCTGTGTGAACACTTCCGGCTGGTTCTCGTCGAAGCTCACAGCTGAAGCCATAGATTAATTGGGGTAGAGAGTTGTTAATAGATAGACGAACTTGCAGTTGCTGCCACAGAAACAAAGCAGATGATTAGCCAGCCGCGCGTCATCTACAGCCACCAAATGGGAGCTGAAGTCATCGATATCAGGTTGAAGAAGTTGCAGGAAGTCCGAAATTAAAGCATAGAACCAAATGGGGAGCACAGAAACGTAAATAACTGGGGCGTGGAGTAAGGAAAACATAGACTAGGGACTAGGAGAGCAGGGGAAAGGCCATAAACTTTTGTTTTGGTGAGGTTCATAGAGAAACCGACCTCTGCTCCATGCTCTTGGAAAAAACGGAGGGTAGCGGGACCAGTAGCGCGAGAGACAAACAAATTACCATTATTGGCATACCAGGCATTTAAAGGACAGTAAAGCGTTCCTGAAACGAGATTAACAGCTGGTCAAGGGCGAGAAAAAAAACTACAGGTCCACGAGAGTCGCCCTGTTGAATCCCAGTCGCGCTGCGAATAGTGAAATAGCCGAAGGAGAGGAAGGTCACGGCTCCGTAGAAGCAATGAACCCAGCGGGGGTTCCCGAGGGCATTGAAACAGAGAGGGAGGAAGTCGGGGCGCTGCTAAAGGAACAGTAGAGACGATGGAAGTGGGTTTCAGAAAGATGGGGGCAAAGGGTGTGTGGAGTGTACCTGGATTCCCCCAAGAATCCAGATGAGCCCCCCCTTATAGACAGCATGGTAGCTCTACTATGTAAGTTCTATACTTTGTTAGCTGAGTAGAACTTACTAGAAAGTAGAGGTTTAACTATACAATTGTACTATCTAGAATGCAACTACGTAAATAAAACGATGAAGTGAGGCTCCACGTCAAATAAAAACATTGAGGGAAAATCAAATTTCTAAATTAATCTCTGTTACACCACTGTGTAATAGAGAATTGGAATAACGACAGCGAGCAAGTCTCTATAACGACAGCGAGCAAGTCGCTCGCTGTCGTTATTCCAATTCTCTATTACACAGTGGTGTAACAGAGACATTTTTACAGGCATGGTAGATGACTGCGTCGAGGATATGATGGCGGAAAATGCTGTTGAATTCGTTGTGAGCATCCAGTTGTACTAAGATATGGTGGCGAAATTCAGGACGCTGGGTCAAGCATCGGACCGCGTGAGTTACGGCGTCTATGCCGTTCTTGACTACGACTCCCACTTGGTGGGGAAGAAAGGAAGATGTTGGGGAAGTCGACGTTTTGCGGGCGATGAGGCGGGCGATGAGGTGTCGAAGAAATAACAAGACCGCGATCGGGCGAGTGATGCCTTTTTGGCTTGGAGAGGCCTGAAAGGCCCCCACCACAGAAAAAGGATCGAAAAGATTCCGGCAGAGAACTATTGCAGCACAGGTTGACGAATTTTGTCAGCATATATAAGCAGTCGTGTTGTAGATAGACACCTTTAGCCGGCCGGAGCAAAATTCGAGGAAAAAACAGGGGAGAGAACTTCATCTCCGGGGCGGTTGAGCAGTCAAGGCTATGTATGGCTCCACAGACATCAGCGACTGAGAAAGTAAGAGGGGGCCGGAGGCGGGAGCGAGGCACAGGAAACACAGGCGAGGGGAGAAGGCCGTAGGGATTTCAGGGCACGCAGGCCAGCGAAAGCGGCGGAAATAGCGCCGAAAACGCAAGAAACCCGGAAGTTGCTCGATAAAGACTAACTTGATAAACACATCTCCTGCATCGACGATGAAAAAAGGGGGAGGCCGATGGAATAGAAGTTGCTACAGAGTCCCAGAAAAACGATCGTGCTTCCCGAAAAAGATCATCGAGAAGTCTGCTGTTGGCCAGACGGATACGTTCGGCAAGCCTGGAGCAAGTTTATTGCTGGCGGAAACGGCGAGAGAGAGGACGGATCCGACGGAAGACCAACTTTGGAAGTGAAAGAAGCTCCAGAAGAGCAATTTCTCGATGGGTAGAGGAGGGTTTGAAAATGAAGCTCTGTAAAACAGTGTAATACAGATCATAAACAGCGGCCTGCATCGGGCTTGGGATGTACGAGGGTACTGGGATACCGGAAGAAAGGAGGACAGGAAAGGAGAAGGGCGGTGCTTCAACCGGAAAAAAAGGAATATCCAGGACATCGATCAGAATCCGTAGAACTTGGAGGGGTGTTTCCGTAAGGATGAGGCGTTATAGAAGGAATATGTTCTATTCCTTCACTCGAGGACTATGCTGGTGCATAGCCCTCACGAGAAGGAATATGTTCGAGCAAAGAGTAGAGACTAGGCTCCCCAGAATTGCGGGAAGACAGAGAAGTTTTCCGTACGGTTACCATGAGCTGACGGGTTGAGGCATGGATTGGAACGTTCGGTCCCACAAGAATCCAACCATCATCGTACGCATGAGGAGGGGTTGAATGTCAAGACGGCGGCTTTTTTCGTGTTCGGAAGGCGGAGGCATTGGGGAAGCTGTTGTACCATACCAGTAGAGGTAATAATCGTGATATTTATATATTCGAGAGGTTTGAGAGCATGTAAGGACTGCGCGAAGTTAAAAGCAGGCATCTAAGCGCAAATAGGAGCTTCAAGACGTACAATTTCGGATCCAGACCCAGGCCAGATGGAGGCGAGCCCAGAATTGGAGGGTTCAGTGAAAAGCTATAGCAGAATCGAAAATCGAGGGCGGAAACAATGTAGTGGTCAGATTGCTCCGTGAACCCACTGAAGGCCTCATATACAGCTAGTAGGGAGCATTAATTCCGTTTTGTAGCATGAACAAAGAATATGTGGAGATTCTCGGTACGGAAGACTGAAAAAGAACAGGAAAAGCCACCCTCTGAGATGACCCGACGAAAACAGGAGCGATATTGGACAGGGAACTAATTGTTTGACGTGACATGGACAAAAATTTTCTCTTGTCCCCCGAAAAGCCTGCGGGACGTGCATCGAATGGCACAGGCAAACTTGTTGGAGACGAAGTTAGGGGGAAGAGGTCCCTGATCTGTGACATCAGCACGACCGAGAACAGTAAGACATTGCAGAGGCTTGTGCTAAGTGGGACGGCGAACTGAATCAGCATATGCGGGGAATTAAGAATGTCCTGGGAGAGGAGGAAAACACTTCGCGTCGTTGGGAGGTGAGGAAGGTGAAGGTGGAGTGAAGTCAAATAATGGATTCAATACAGATAAAACGGCACGGAATGGGGTGTTATTTCGAAACGAGGGGTGCAAGATTCGGAAAACAGGAGTGGACAGAAACGCGGGAACAAACTGGGAGACAGCAGCGGCATCCGTAAGAACAAGAGAGCCGCTAAGAAGAAAAGAAGAAGTAACGAGGAAATCCTGGGCAGCATGGGCAAGATGGGCAATAAAGCCGGTAGCGTCCGTGGGGCAGACCGGGTAGCCATGGGAGCGACAGAATGACAGGAATGCACAAGCGAGATGAAGGAGGCAAAAGCTTGCAGCCAATCGGAAGCGAGAATGAAGATCACAAAACGAAGACCGTTTTGTGAGAAAGGCAGTTTTTCAAAAGACCCTGTGGAAGCGTGAGGGGTGGCGGAGCAGGCTCTAGCGCGACAGTCGGGTAGTCGCGCGCGCGGGGGCGCCGTCGCAGGAGAGAGAACGGCGCGGGGTAGGAGGGAGTTGAGGGAAAGAGAGAAAATGGGAAGAAGGAAGAAAGAAAGCACTAAACAATGAGCTGTGTAAATCACAGTACGTACAAGGTGGGGGTATGTTGGGTTCTTTAATTTTTTAAAGATGTGGTCGGGTGGGGACAGAGGTATCTCAGGGGGTTACCGATGGTGGAAAGTACTATTTACCAGCAAAGTTACCTGGCGCATTGTACCACGAGATATGCTCGCCCCTTACTCATCCCTCTCCCCACCAGCTTCTAATCCCTCCAGATCGGCGGCGAAATCACCGACATCGTCGCCGTCCAAAGAGTTGAGATCAGACCAGTCCATCCAGCGAGCAGGCACCCACAAATGCTCCGTGCCGTAGGGTCCCATCACAGGCAGGTCAGTGTCCTCCGTGGCCGTAATAATCCCACTCTCGGGCCATGACGTCTGCCCGTAGACGCCTTTGGGTGTTGTTTGGTAATCGGCGACTTTCACCAAGGTGGAAAAGAGGAAAGATTCTCCGGGCGGCTTAAGCTTCCGCGGGACTTCCGACCAAGCGGCCCCCGTCCTGGCAAATGGTGCTGCGGGCTCCTCCGGGGTGGCCATATGCCAGTCTCCTTCGCCTTCGCTGTATGTACAGTACAGTACAGTATTCTTCGCAACAGATCGTCACTATCTTGATAATAACATCAACAATTCACCTCCGCCATGAAATTCTATTTAAGGGGTCATAATGTCAGTGCCGTACAGCACTGTACTGTACTTTACATTACAGTACTTTCGCTGTACAGTATATCGAGTAATTTCAATGCTGTGCATTGCCTGGTCAGCCCACTAGTGTACAGGGCTGTACAGTACATTAAATACAGTACTTACGTACATCGCACTGCACAGGACATCGAAGAATTAAAGACCTTTTATCAGGAGAGAGCGTTGTTCACACCACGATCATTTTAGTCAAAAACGGGGGCTTCCCGGATTCGCAACAGGGCTGTTGCTGAAACTACTGCGAGCAATTGCCCGAACTCGACAAATCAATGAGCGACTCAAAATGACTCAAAACTTGCATTACGGGAAGAGAGGTTTGCGTTCGTACTACTCAACACTTTGCTTCTCAATTGCAGCATCACGGGTTGTCCTCACGAAAAGCGAATCGTCTGTCTTCCCAAGGTCAAGTAGGAAGCCACAGAGAGCCAGTTTGCAGCAGAAATGCAGATTTGTTGTGATGGCCAGCGCTAAAAGGGGAGGTAGGGGAAGGCGTCCAGATCGAAAAGAATTGCTGCCAGATTCGACCTCGAATTCTTCCTGGCGACTGTGTGGCTTTCCCATGTCCCCGGAGCTCGTCGCCATTCTAGCAGTTTATTTCGTTCAAGGGGCGTTGGGTATATCTCGTTTAGCCGTTTCCTACTTTTTGAAGGACGATATCGGCCTAACCCCAGCGGAGACAGCAGCATTGACAGGAATCGCCATGGTACCATGGCTTATCAAGCCTCTGTATGGGTTCCTCAGCGACGCTTTACCGATATTTGGATATCGGAGACGAACATACCTGATTGGAGCGGGCGCATTGGGTGCTGTGGCTTGGATCTCTCTTGCCACAACTGTTGAATCTGCCCTCGGTGCTGTCCTGGCGAGCACGCTGGCGTCCTTCTCGGTGGCTCTGTCGGATGTTGTTGTTGATTCACTCGTCGTCGAAAGGGTTCGTGGGCTACCATATGAGCGCTCTGGAGCCTTGCAATCCCTCTGTTGGGGAACGTCAGCCGTGGGAGGACTTATTTCTGCATATTTCAGCGGTAGTCTCCTGGAAACCCTCGGTCCCAGAGAGATATTTATGCTCACTGCGATCTTGCCCCTCAGTACAAGCTTGGTGTCTGGCCTCATTTCCGAGGAAAAATCAACTTTAGAATCGTTCAAGGAGTTCCGCCGAGTTGCAAAGTACAGGACACAAGTGCTCTGGAGTGCTTTGCGGAACCCCTCGGTTTACCTCCCCGTTGGATTCGTCTTTGCCTGGCAGGCTACGCCCTCACCGGAATCATCTTTATTTTTCTTTCAGACAAACGTACTAGATTTCGGCCCGGAATTCATGGGACGTATCAGGCTGATATCCTCTGGCGCAGCGCTCCTAGGATTGTACCTATATCGTCGTTTCTTCATTAACGTGAAACTAAAGCGCTTTATGTTTTGGTGTACGATATTCAGTGTTCCGCTTGGCTTGACACAAGTAGTCCTTGTCACAAGAACAAATCTGGAGCTAGGAATATCTGACAAGGTTTTTGCACTTACGGATTCAGCAGTACTGACGGCACTTGGCCAAATTGCGTTTATGCCGACTCTGGTCCTAGCCGCCCAATTGTGCCCTCCGGGTGTGGAGGGCAGTCTGTTCGCCGCCCTCATGAGTGTGTACAATGCAAGTGGAACTGTCTCCAACGAACTGGGGGCTGCCCTCACGCATGTGCTGGGGATTACAGAATCAAACTTTGACCTGCTCTGGCTCCTGGTAGTGATTTGCAGTCTGAGCTACCTCATTCCACTTCCGCTTCTTAATCTTTTGGACCAAGCCGCCCCAGTATCGGAAAGCGGTATCTCTTCGGAGGAAACAACCTCGGCTATATCTCGAAACTCATCAATTGAGCGAGCTAAAGAGCAGGAATTGCAGGCAAAAGTTGATGACAGTATGACACGCACGCGGTGAAGGTGTTGCTATTGTTTCATCCAATGCCACATTTTTAATTAACTGCTGGGTCGGGATATCGGTCTGCTGCCACTGCGCATGACCGAAAGCCTGGGAAACGGAGCTCAGTTTTCTTACAACTTTTGCAAGTTGTCTGCGGTGGTTTTGTTGCGGTACGCATCACTGATGCGATTGAATTCTCGTTTCCAGAAACGCCTATCCGGAACGTACGTGTCACCCCCATTCGTGATAGTGACTATTGAATTTGGAAAGTCAAACTCAGTATCTGGATCTTGCTGATTGAGATTGCCAATGGCGCGGTCATAAACCATAGCCTGACATATAGCTTGGGCCAGGTCAATGCGGGTGAGCTTGCCAGAGGAATATTCGTCAGAAACTGTCATGGTTATCGTATTCATTCCTCCCTGATCATTTGATAAATTGGTTGCGCGGAAAATGACATATGGCAATCCGCTTTGCACTAAATAGTCTTCGGCGCGACGCTTTGCTTTGCCGCGGGGTGAATTGGGATTGGCAGTGCTGATCAAAACAAATCGTGTAATGGTTCCAGCTTTCAATGAGGCGTTAACCAAGTTCTCCACGCCTCTGACATCAACGGCATCAAGTCCCCCTGGTATCCACCATGGTGAGCCAGTTGCACAAACGACACCTGTGGCGCCATCGACAGCGTCGTACACCTGGTCAAAGTTGGTGATGTTACCCTCAAAGACATCCAAATTTGAGCCACTTGGACCGAAAAGCTTTTCTGCTTTTTGGAAAGAACGAGAGAAACTCCGAACATTGAAGCCTTGATTCATTAAGCCAAGGGCAATCCATTGACCCGTGCGGCCAGTAGCGCCAGCAACAAGTACTGGATTTGGTTTAAGAAGATACTCCTCTTCGCCTTCCTCATTTTGAAGAGGATTACTGGAAGACGTTCGCTCTCCATAATAAATAGTACCGCGACCCATTCGTTTCATAGTCAAATCATCGATAGTGTTCTCAAAAGCCGTTGGCCTCTTGGTAGGGCGACGGCGACGCTTTTTCGGCTCTTCTGATTTGGCTTCGCAATGTGGAATCGAGGTGATGTAGTGGAGAGAATCAGAATTGACGTACTTAGAAATACTTATGGCAGCTCCCAAAAATGCTGAAGGATAAGTAACGAAGGCGTGGGTGAGGGCCATAGAGAAGTAATAAGTTCGGAAAATGAATTGAATAGCAGTGCAGGGATGAGGATGCAGATTGTTCACGAGGATCAAATGTAAAGAAAAGGGCGCATGGGGAGTAGTTAGGGAGTGTTCTCGAGATGAAATGGGTAGATGGTGGGATTCAATCCTGTTGTACAGTACTGGAAATCCCGGAAGGCAAGAGGCCTGTTCAGGGATGCACCTGCTACGATACAGTATCATGCTTTGAGCTCAATACCGGGATTACGCTGGAAAAAATTCTGCACTGAAAATGTAATGATACTGTAATTAAAATCTGTAAGCAAAAAGACGTGACGAGGGGGAAATTGGAGGGAAATGTTTGGGAAAATAGTGGGGTGTCTTTATTGAGATGTATGGATTGGCTGGAACCCATTTGGAGTTGCAAATCTGCATGTCATATTAAATACATGTACCGATGGTCGAGACAATGTAGAAATCATGGCTGTCGAATGATTGAGTGCTTAAATGTTTGAAAGATGTAGTCGGTTGGGGCCCGGAATATCTTAGGGCCGTTCTATGATCAGATTTTTTCTGGAAACGCCGAAATAGCAACGATATATCTCACCCGTTATCGTTGTTGCCATGCCAAAAGTCCGGTCTATGAACGCAAAAGCCTTTATGGCTGATCCACACTATTAGTGTTTTACATTCTGGAAAGCCTGCCACTCAATCATTGTGCTGTCTGCCGTCGAGTTTGAAGATATTATGCCTTGGCGTGTACGGTTATCCTGTTCAAGGGCGGTCGAATCATCTTCGACCATTGCATGGACCCTTTCAAGCGTCTCAACATTTCACCGGCAGTAAAGCGCCGCATTATACGCTTGCCTGTCTATGGAACAGGGAACAGAGATCAGCGCATTTGTCTTTTGTTCTCTGGCATCTCTTTCACGCTCCTTTCGGGCCTCCTCGCTGTAATCCTTCACACAGAAAACAAACGTGCTAATGGTCTTCAACACCGGACTGTGAGGCAACGAAGCCCCTTCGATCTTCATAAGCACATTGATGAGATTGGGCATCAATATTTTCCCCTTCTTTACCAAGTTACACCCATGCAGATCAGAAACCTCCTTGAACTCATCGCTAGCAAGTTTGCAAGTTTGTTCGTAATAGAACTCAGGGAGCAACTGTTACTCCAGAGGTTATGCCATGTGTCACGTTACTGCTTCTAGCCGGCGGGAGCTATTTGGAGAGTTCAGGACACGACGCAGCAGGAGCTATGACGTATTCTATTTTCGATGAGATATTGGCTGCTTTAAATTCCTGTTTGCGTCATCTGAGTTTCCCTATTACTGAAGAAGAGTGCAGACGTGAGACGGAGCCGTTTTGAAGTGCCCGTCGAAGCCCTCTTTCTGGAATCATCGCGAAATTGGACGGAATCGCTGTTGCGAGGCAGCAACCATACCTTAGTGACACTCCTGAACCTCAAAAATACTACAATCGCAATTTTTTTCCCGCGGTCTCTGTCCAGACTGCCTTGAATTCTCAATAAAGTTTACTTTTGTGTAGGCCCGCCATGCGGGGTCGATCCGTGGCTCGACGGCTTTTCAAGCCAAGCGATTGGTGATGTGGTAGGAGAGGGCGCTTTGCCCGCTTGATTCTGCACAACAGCGGATGGAGCATATCACAACGGGGGAAACGTCTTGACTCCGTACTCCAGGAGCCAACTCTCAATAAAACAGGACTCTTTTTTTTCCCTGGTTTTGCCGCATCACTGTAGAACAGTCCTTCCGTATTCCTGTAACACGGTTTGGTATATTGTGGCGTCCACTTTGGTTCACGCTGGCCAAGAACACTTTGATTATACTAGTCGCATACAAGTTGCATAATTTTCTAATCGGTCATTCTCATGAAGTAACATTTATTTTTGCTCCAATGGCTTATACAAGCAATGCAGGGGGTCACCCAGTTGTATATTTACAGGGTCTTTTTGCACTTGGGGAAAGATCCAGACCGTAGTAGACATCACGGTCGAGAGAATTAAACTTCAAGAGAATGCACCGCTAAGAGACTAAACAAGCTTAGTTACATGCGACCGAGAAGAAATGGCTAAAGATCACTATTGTGAAGTATTGCGAAAACTATCTAGCAGATTCTTGAGTGATTCTTCACAAACTGCTCTTTCTGCGTCCGTCTACGCAGTATGGGCAACTTCTTTCACTTCCTTAATGGATTTCAGTAGAGCACTCATTGATTTTCCTTTGGCTTCCGCTGCTTGAAACACGGAATTGCCTTTGTCTGCTGCAAAAATCTCTTTTTCAGCAGAGTTTGATATCGATCCTTGGAATAAAATAGAGATCGATTCCAGCCCAAAGATGGAAATTTCCTGCCTATCCACTTTTTGCTTCTTTCCCAGGGTGCTTCCTGAGTCGTTATCGCGGTCTCCTGTACTAGCTTGGTGTTTATACCAACACCAACTCCTTCTTCCCCCAGTGCACCATCTTTCATGGCCCTCGTACAAAGAGGAACGAGACCAAGCGTGAAAGGCGACGATGCAGTGCGTGTAGTTGATATAGGACCTACCCTCACTAAGCAATACAAAGGAATAGGGTTCTCCTTTCCCTGATACTTCGTATTTGCACTTCCGTTTACCATACTCGCTTCGAATCTCAGTAGACTACCGCTTTACAAACAATCCATTCCCAATGTGTGGCCGTTCAGCCAGCTCGATGCGTTGAATATCGGCCCATGTGACGCCACCACTTAAAATGGGCACAATGCCCCGCTTAAAGCGCCCTTCGTTGAAAAGAGGATCAATTAGATCAGTCCAGGGATCTGTGTGCTCTCGATCCAAATCATCTCTGGACAGTGGGTCGTTCAAATACTGCCGAGCCGTCTTCATTCGACTATCAGAGATTGTTTGCAGCAGACGAACATACTACCCGCTTGAAACGGCATCTCTCGTTGCGCCACATTGGCGGCTAGTGTCTTTCTCCGTGGTCGCAATAATCCAACTCTTGTGCAATTAAGTCTGCCTATAGATTCATTCGGAGCTTCCCAATACTAGGTGGTGGGTGCGAGGTGTTCGGTACCACAGGGTAGCTCACTATGGGCCTGATTTTTGGGGAACGAACGGAGCCGAGGAGAATCCGACCTTAAGCCGTCAAATATTGCGAACATAATTCCCCTCGCCGAGATGTGAAAACCACGCCTTGCTAAATTGGGCGCTTCCACATGAGGTAGCAAATAACATATGATTGCCGACATTACGTGACCAATCTTGCAGTTACGCCACACAGTTACACTGTGCAGGTAGGTGAACTGTTGGGGTTCAGACGCAAGGTTCTTGACCTGTTCATGTAACCCGTTGAGGTATTGTTCTGGTTCATGGAGCAGGGAGCGGACGTCACTTTCTAAAGCGAAATAGACCAGCTGCAAAAAGAGAAATGAAAAAAATTGTAGTGCTTTACTGGTTAAGAATGCAGGACGGCTATTTTCCAAAGCATTGCCAGGGAATGACAGTTCTGTGCATTAGAAAGTATGAAAATGAGGCCGGGTCAAGAGGTATTAGTGAAGTGAATTGCCTACATACGATTACGCATATACAGTTAAATTACATATGTTTCACACTTCATCATTAGTTACCACCTTTCAAAACAATCTCAGAACTATCCTTAGTAAACCTCCCCTCTCAGTAAAGTAACCCATTCCCAATGAAATGCGCTCGTCATCGAGATCAAACAAAAGCCACCAGCCTCCAACGCGCGCGAAAGTGGTGAAATTTAAACTACTCCTCATCTACCGCCGCCGATTCCATCATCACAATTCTTAGCCCATACTTCAAGCTGTGAGAAACAATTTCAGGGCGAGAAAGGACTATGAAAATCACTTCAGAAGAGCAATCAGCATCGCAGAAAATAATTTCACGATCAACTTCCATGGAATGTCAGACGCTGAGAAAAAAATTCATTTCCGTTTTAAGGAAAGGGATTTCATCGAAGTTGTACACGTAATTGGATGGCCGGAAAAGAAGAAGAGCACTATGCGAATAAAAATACGTATCGACTCCATTGCTGAGTGCCTGCATTCTATTCTGACGTATGAGTAAAACAAAAAAAAGAATAGAGATGGAACAATTCTTCGGAAATTTAAGTAATCATTTGAGTGAAATTTTCTGGAAAACCATTAAATGTTTCTTCAAAACGAGACCTTAATTGTTGATTGTAGAGATAAGAAATTATAAATTCAAAGCAGGCCCAATTATTTTCATCTGCTATATATATACTGTATATGTCAAGCGTTACTAAATTTATTTTTTCAATAATGGAACTGTTAGTAAAATTTTAATCGCTTTAAAAATGGTTTCTCGCCAACCCGCTCCCTTTTGTCTTTACCAGTTTTACCACTTGATCTATCGATTCATACTAGTAACCTCTTTGCGCTTTTTTCGTCTTCATTTTCATCAATTCAGTGCACATTAAAGCCAAAATAGGCTTTTTCTCGTCCTATTTCTCCGCATTCCCCTTTCTTTGAACTCTTTTAGCGTCAAGAAAGTAGTTTCGTTGCTCTCTCATTCTTAACAGCTCCTTCAGCTCTCTATTATCCCTTCACGCGCGCTAATATTCTTGTCAACTGCATTGCGCTAGGCAGATCTTGGCTGAAATCGCTTGCATCTTTTCTGTATTTCTTTCCATGTGTCAATGCTAGAAAGCTTCTCCATTTCGTTGTATTGATTCTCATCTATCTCGAAATACTCCCAGGTAGCTCCATTTGGGCACTGTGTGCTTGCGCTGCCACAACATCGCGTGCAATAACAAGTTTATAGCTAGTGTTGACTTTTGTTCTGCATACGATAAGCTCATTCGCTGTTACCTAGCGTCGAGCGGTTTATTTGTCGCAAAGCTACAGGGAGAGTAGAAATGTGTCAGCTGGACGAGGAAGGGTTTCTTACATTTTTCTGTGACGCAGCTACACCCGCAAGGCCCTGAATGTCGCTCATGGCGAAAAGAAGGGTGCAAGGGGTATTGATTAGGCTACAGTTAGGGTCAATAGCCGCAGAAAGGAGTAGTTGGTTTTATTGGGTGGTTGCGGCTCTATTCGTAAAATATATGTGCAATATGCGCCAGCAAGGAAGGGTTATTTACAGAATAGTACTTAAGATAGTTATATCTGCTACATTAGCCATCAATCAGCTCATCAACCAATTCATCAATCATACCTTAACAAGTCAACAAACCAACATGTGTCAGACCTAAGTACTGTACTTTCTACCCGTGGTAATCTCTCTAATTTAAACGTTTAGATTTCGGTACAGTAAAGTATGATGCCTTACTGTACAGCCCGAACACTATTGTACTGTGCAATACTGATTAACGATGCAGATCCCATAAACCATCTTGAAAGACTCAGGATCCACAATGTCCTTTCCCTTCAGTACAAACACTGTAAAATTCTTTACAGTACAGTATAATCCAGGAGAGCTCAGTTTATGTTGGAGAAAACCCGAGGCTATCCATTATGCTGTAAGTGGTCCAAATTCCTGTCCACTGATGGGCTTCCGTGTATGTTTGCAATCTACTGTAAGGAATTTACGACTACAAGTTTACCGATGTAGGGCTATCTAGGATTAAAGTTTTATACAACTATCGTGCTGTAACCCTTCGGTCAAGTTTTCAATCTCTTCATTTATGTGTATTGTCCTCCCACAAAAATAGCATCGTCGAGCCTTAACAGCCATGAAATTAGTGTTTGCGACAATATACCGTCAGCTCCCGAGTGTTTACTCGGGAGCCCCAGACGTGCCGCCGTTAGAATCTCTTGTCCATTTACTGCCTATTTTAAGCCAATGAATATGTAGAGTTCATTCCCAAGGGTACTTTTCTTGGATTCTTACTGGTCGTCTGAACAAGACCATGACGTATTAGCCGTTCATATTTTCTCGAAGGACTTCTAGTGCTTAATATGGAAGCTTACGAAACAGCCCGAAAACCTCTTATCTTCGTCCGCCACATCCTTCCACTGAAAATCAATTTCGACCCTCCGATCTCGAAATTTGGATTGTCGTTGTAATTTTAATTCTCGTTCTGATTGCTTCTTTCGCTATCCTTGGTGGTATTTGTACTTTTATTTGGACCTCCATCGTCTCGATAGCTAATATGTTATCATGTGAACTCGCCAAAGCCTAATCATCCCTACCTCTCCAGTCCCCTCCATTTCGGAAGAAGACTAGTGTATCATCAATAGCATCAACTTCAACCTCAAACGCCTTCAACACCTTGACGATATTGTGACTGGCCCCTCGCTCAAATTTTTTCCGTACGTGACCATATCAAGGCATATAATTATTTGACGCTCTTTGGAACATAGGCCAACGGATTTTTCAATCATTAAAACTCAAAACTTTTTCCCCATATCAAGGAACATGAAACAGGTCCCGAAGCAAGATTCAGAATTTTCTTGTTGAGTCGATGGAGTTTGACATCCGTAAATATCAAACCCCTGCAGAATACCCAAATCACTTTAATTGGTTTGTACATGAACATATAGTGTTGTAAAATTAAACATTCTGGTAAGAAGCTTTTCACAGAGCCGTTGTTTGTTGGTGTAATTACAAGTCTCCCAGGCCGCTTAGTTCAAGCAAAGTCCGATGTATCTGGGCTAACCGCAACGTTTATGGTTGGCCTTTTATCTTGATGATCTTACTAACTAAGAACCTAAAGACTCAATGGATAATGCAGAACTAACACCCGAATGAATACCCAAGCCATTGAGAATAAACATCAGCAACATTATTCTTGCTATCGTGTCTTTGTTTTAAAACAAAAAACTGAATAGAGACTAAACTTAAGCTTTCGTGCACAGCCTTCAACCCATTTTAGCTAAGATAGATGTCATACCGATTTCTAAAGAACATATGGTTAGTGCTCTCTACTCTATTATGAATTTAAGAGCTCATCAGGTTGCTTCCAGGTATAACATCGCACGCATGTCTCTTGATGAATTTGTCCAAGCTCTTAAGAAATACTTTTGAACGAACGAAACATGTAATAAACTTTATGGCAATCGTGGACTTTCCTAAGTGCTAAGTAGAAATCTATCCATATGATTTTGCTATGTATAAAAACAATAAAGACACATACTAAGGTATCTCCAGCAATAAAACAATGATATCCGATGTTTCCACTCCATAGAGATGCTTGGAACTGCCGGTCAGATGCTCCTACCGCTGTCTATCAGAAACCGTCCAATGACCTACATGAAGTTTCAAACCATCTCACAGAAACTTATCTTATCGATTACCAGGATGCATACATCGAGGAATTTGACACTTAGACTTGCGATTTGCTTGATGCTCTAGATGATTCTGAGAAAACACTACCAAATTTTCGGGATAATCTAGTTCTACCGAACCTTATTTTATTAAGTAGTCTCTTCCGAAATGGAAGTCACCGTCTCTTACTTTTAAATTCTCAGCATCTTCTGTATCGCTTATCACATGTTGATCGACAGCGGAGCTCCAAAGACTATTTGCACTGAACTTTGGATAACTGATACATACAGGACTACTGTCATGATCATTACACTACCACCACGCACATTAAGCCATTCCGATTTGCAATAACCTTATTCATGTCCAACTATATCGCGAGCATAGTTTTCAAAATCAGGTGTATCCAAGTAAACGAGCCCCATTTCCGTCAAATTGTCTTTATTTTGTCATATAATCCGTTTCCTTTCCTTATTCAACTTCAAATGTAACGCAACATGCCATTTGACATTTGTCTTCGGGAACTTGAAGCAAGCCATCTCAAGATTAATGCCATGAATCAGCTCTTCCTTCTTGTGCTTATTACTCGTGTGGGGGTAACATTTGAACCATAATAAGGGTATTTCCATCCTAAGTCCGACTGGGACCCACTTATCAACATATCACTGGACATATATTATCCAAAGGTCAAAGCTTTATTTAAATATTCTCCCAGTCCGGAGCAAACCGTGGAGACAATCGATATCACCTTTGGTGTGTCAATTATAATCCAAAGTTTCGCATATCATCCATCGTTTACTGCCCCTTCTGAAGTGCCAACATCCCAGACAAAGTAATTTTACCCGATTTCACTGCGAGAATGAGACTTTGGGGATAAAAGACAAGCACCATGGTAATGTGAAGGTCGACTGCGCAATTTTCTTTTAATGATCAAACTCTCACCCACCACTGCCCCAACCGTTCGACACCGCGCAGAACTAGTTATTGCTTCGCACCTGTGTAAGTTCCGTCACTCTGCAAATTTAAATGACCTGCAGTAGCACTAAACACTCTGTGTACTGGCTTTTGTATAGTCCCGACATGGAATTTGCATCTTTAGGATAATGATGATTAAATGGTCAATTTGGCTAGAGATATCACCACGGCTTACCAGCTAGTCTCCCCTACTTATAGACTCGTCTATTATCAACCCCTAAAATATTTCGGACGGGATATCGGCATCTAGGGAGATGCATCAATTTTTTTAAATATTTGTGATGACTTTCCACAGATTCCTAGGGGTTTACTCGAAAAATACCTCTTTATTCCATTTTCTCTGGGAAATACTAAGAGGAATACAATTAATATAAACAGAAGACGAACCTCCAAGTATTTACATCTCGTATATCTGAATATTACTGGCAAGATGTCTGCAGCTTCCCCCAGTGGAGAACAATACGCAATAAGTTTTTTGGATGACCAAACTGCAAAATCATATGTTTATTTTGCCAAAAAGCATATCTATTTGTCCAGTGACTTCGAGTAGTACAAATGAATATTGAAAGATGTTACAAATTTCGAACTGATGGATGTTAGACTTGTTGGAGCTAGAGAGACTTCCGCAGGTTCTCTCAAGAACTTTTGTCTGCAGAACAATTCTACCCTTACGTTTTGCCGCCCAACGGTCCTTAGAACAGCGGTGGGGCCAAAAAAATTATCAAAGAGATCTTAAGAAGAGACGGCTTCCTTTTGCTTGTAGCAAAGCTTGGCACATTCTTATTGGCAGAGAAATGATCTCTGGAAACTAATCAAAAAATAAGTTCCCATCTAATCTCATTAATGGAAACTTTACAATAATTTCTTGGGACCGAACTGTGAGATTAAGCTTCAAACATCTTCAAATATTCGTACAAAAGTTATTTTCTTTCGTTTATCGGCGTGAAAACTGCACAAGCAAGAGGTTGTCCGCGCGACAGCCAAAGGATACTTTAGGGGTGCAGATATAAATTAAACTCTCTTTCTCATATGCCGTCCTAACTCCAGCGAAAAGATCAGGGGACTTCAAAATTTAAAATAGTAAAAAGCGAATGGTGTCCTTTTTGTAAGTGATTTATATAAAACGTAGACGTTTGGAATATGGAATCATATTTCTGAAATTGTCCTTTAGACACTAGGAGTGTTGTGAGGTAGCCTATGGAGACGAGAAAACACTTCCTAGACGTAGAAACAACAGAGAAAGCGACTACCAACCTTACTCTTTGTCCGCCTGCATCCTTCCTTCAACAGGTCCCGCTTTCTTCAAATTACACATAATTTCTCAGCCTTACGTACATCCAATCTCACTGAGATCTAGAGAGCAAATAACGTTGCCACTTCGCGGCCTTAACATGGGTTTGGTCAAAACTATCGCTTCAGAAAGGGATACAGTACTGTAGGTACTGAACGTTTTAACTTTTTCCAATCTAATATTTCCAAACGGCACATATAATGCGCATAATAAGATATTATTGTACAGTACTGCTGGTCCAATATTTAACAGGGGGAAATGCGGGTTGATTTATTATTCAAAATATGTGTTTATTAACTGCATTTAAGCTTCCATTGCCAGTAGCCAATATTTCTGTCGACACCAGCCCTCCGCAGGCCTATACACCTTCCAAAAGGACGAATGTTGACAATATTCGAATTGATGCCATTAAAACCAAATTCTCAACACACTGAAAAGTACTGTGTAACTCCAAGATTAGTTTACTACCGATACGTCAATGAACAGTTCTGTGTCAAGTACACAGACAGTTTCAAGGATTGAAATGTTTTAAAAAGTCCAGTATTATTGGCCAAAAACAAACAAATAAGCTCTCTCTCTGAACAACAATACAGGAAGCTGCGCACTTCTCCCAGTCTTCGGAAAATAGCAGTTCTGCATCCCTTATCAGTAAACTACCCCTATTTTCTCCCTTCTTGCAGATGTTTTCAATTCAAATATAACTAGCGAAATAAAGTCTTTATTTGTTGCCTTTTGACGAATAAGATATCCAACGATTTAACAGTCCTCGCACTGAACTTCCGACTGTCATATGAGAGATACTTGATATGAAAAACATGCTCAAACCAGAGGATATGATTCATCACACTTTCTCGTCGTCCTCGTGTCAATGACTTGGCATACTATTCTTACATGCGCTACTTATGCAGAACGCGTTGCAATCAAACATCTTTAAAGATTTCTCTATTCTACAATTCAAATGCTTTGAGACCCTGGGATGACATCTGACACGGACTGCACATCAATAGGTTACCTGCCGTTTCATGTCCCAGTATCTCTTTCCAATACAGTTATTGAATGCTTGGACTATTCTGTCCTATAAATGGAAAAATAACTCTTCTCTTATCCTTGAAGAACATCCAATATCACAGATTGATCCCCGACTAACAGCGGCTCTTGACCGTCAAAATTTTTATTGATGCTTCGTACCAATGTAATGGCTAGGCTACCTCTGACAGCATTGCGACGATATACATCCGTTACTTGTACTGTTTTATGTTGATGCGTTCCTCATGATACATTTTGCGCCAAAACATGAGCAATCATGCTTTAACCTTTCAACAGGGTGCAAGAATATCCCGAAATACTTTGAAACAAATTGTATGATAAAGTTGTAGATTAGCATTTACGCCTAGTGTGAAAACATATCTTCAAGGAAGAGCTTCTAAAAATAGTTCAGCAGAATCCTGCCCGGCGTATCCCTTAATGGCATGATTTAACAATACAAACAGTCTTCAAATGGAAAGTCTCTCTCCACCGACGCGCATTCTCATATTATCACTCTCCACTACAAAGCCCTTCATCCACTGCCATTGAGACTGACCCTTAGCTTCCATTACTCTTTCTTCGGCCACAAACAGAGTGCAAGCACCGTCTAGAGTGTGGATTACGACAAAGTGCCTCTTCTTGGATGTTTCACGTTTCTTTGGCCAACATTACTGTGTTCTTTGCCCTCTGTTAACTGCAAAACGCTTTCTTTATCGACCCATTATTACTGTATTCATTATTTCCTGAAACTAACCGCTATTCGGAGGCGTGGACAATTTCGATTTGCCGATCCA
The DNA here is from genome assembly GCA_002205965.3 of Kappaphycus alvarezii. Classification (NCBI taxonomy): domain Eukaryota; phylum Rhodophyta; class Florideophyceae; order Gigartinales; family Solieriaceae; genus Kappaphycus; species Kappaphycus alvarezii. The sequence goes on along the minus strand of NADL03000824.1, from coordinate 111,398 downwards.
CTGCTTGCAATTGTGTTTTTTTATGCCCCTTTTTTAAAGTCCGCGTGGCGCCCTTAGACCGCAACTTGATGTGTATTAGGTTACTCAGATCAAACGCAAATCACAAATGGTGTATGTGTTATACGAAAAAAACGAGACATCTATTTTTTTGAAGGAAATATTTTAGGTCAACCACAACCCATTTGGTGAGTTATTTACTGGCTATGCTCGCCGTGAACCGTTAAACCACACAACGAGCTACCCAAGCTGTGCTTCACTCAAAATGCTAAGACGTGCGATTCCCTCCCACATCGGTGGCGTCGCTTCTTCGCCGAAGCTGTCCGTCTCGAACTCGTCTTCATCCCTCAGTTCTGCGAAGAGGCGGCCTCCTACCATCGTCTTGTGCAAGATCACGACGCACTGTATGAATTTATACATCTTCTTGACAGACGCAAATCGCGACGGTAACGCGATGATGTTCCTTATCACGTGGAGGACACCTAAAGCTCGCCCGATGTCGATCCGGGTGGCTTCCTGCCCCTTGGCGAGTTACTTATGATTACGGTGTCGGTACAACCTTTTTGAGTCGATTGCGGTTGTCTGGAAAACCATAGGATAGATCGGATATACCTTCCAAGAGTAAAATATCCAAACGTTCCCCCTTATGCTTCTGTTGCACCGCGTTATATGTAATGTCGATAAACACGGACTAGTCTGGATAGATACCGTTACAAAACAAGTATAGCTTATCGTGACGCAAGCTTTTTACGCCGTACTCGCGAGGAAGCGGGTACTGCTCGCTTGCAATGTTGTCTACAAGGGAGACGGGTTCACGACATTTATGTCGTTGAGGCACCCAAGCATTCAAAAAACTGTATGCCAGATCCATAAAGAATGGTCTATTATTGCCTCCATGGTCATTGTTGAATATTTCTACTTCCCTGGAAACTTTCCTTGCCACACCGTGGGTCATTTTTTTCAACGACACTTTGAGCAGTTTATAGAGCCGATTATACGCGGAAACCCACTCCTCTCAGACTTCGATAATATCCGCGCCCTGTAAAAATTTGTCGGGATACTTAGATACTGCACCCAATAGCCTCGCAGAAGTGGTCCAGACTCTTGAGAGTAGTTGACTCCCAGATCTCTACTTTGTCGTCAATTGAGTCCGCACAGAAGACGTAAGGTAACATCCTCACGCATACAGAACTTTTTCGGTGAGGGGTCAATCCTAGTTTACGGCACAGTCCTTACGTCGCGTAATATAGCTGTCATGGGCGAAGACGGCGTCGAAGACGCGATTGAAGACCGGACGCGACACGCGAAACCTGGGGCGAAACATGTCATCATCGGAACCTGGATTTTCACCGAAGTACTGCCCGTGTAATATCGCGCCCAACTACGCTGTTGAAGTTCTTTGTCCGACTGGAACGCGAGCCCCCGAGCTATCTCCTCTGTGTCTCTTCATTTTTTCTGTCGAGCAGGTCTTGCATGATGTTATGCAAACAGTCTGCAGCCGGGGTGTTGAAAAAATTCGTCGTCGATGATCTGAGTTAGGCACAGAGCTGTAACGGTGGGGCTGCAGGGGGAAGGTAGCAAAATACGAAAAGGCATGGACTGGTAATGTTTATCTCGACGATTTGTGGCGGTACACGTTTCACTAGAACTTGCCACTTTGACCCCTAACGATAGAAATGCTCCAAATCGTAGATATTACAAATATGGAATTTTATATGTACATAGACTCATACAGTACGCATAGAATTGTTCTTTGAACACTATCTAGTATCCGCGTTTCTACCGTACGTGCATTGGATTGTGATTTTTCAACAATGGAGTTGTAAGTCCCGCCGAACTTTCGACACCTTTTCGGTGGCTTATGCACACCAAATGGATCCGATATAGTAGTATTTCAGCCGAAGACTTCGTTGAGCGTACTAACTCACAAAGGGCAGGAAATAAAAGGAAAAATTAGCAACGGAGCAAAGTGTACGCTTTAGCCCGTTTTTTGTACCAGCGTACACTGCGTTAGCAATTTCTCAACTTATTCCATTTATTAAAATGCCTTCATCCTGACTTCTACTCAACTTTGCTGGTAGCAAATACCTCTCCACTTGCGCCACGAAACCCGTAGTTGATCGTACACCTTCTGCTCCCAATGCTTAAGAGATATTTCCTACGAAACCGATGGTTAGATTTGATACCGCTAAGGGTGAATAAAGAGAGGCATCCAATGGACGACGTTAGAGTGCGCAGCACGCACGTAACATAACTAACAAACGCAATTTTCCTGTAACCATACAACGCGTTGAACGTCAGCCACCCACCGATGGGCTACCAGTTACTCCTTAATCTTGGAAACGCTACATTCCGATCAGAAAAGATAGGAAATGGGGGAGAAGCTTACCAAATCATGACTTAAGAGCTGCTAAATTTATAAATTAATCTACTCAGAGGACTCACGCTATCAAATCATACAAAATAGTCTCCATTTTTACATAAATATGCATTCGCGTCGTACAATATTCATCACGCGGGAAAGCAATTGCTAGGATTGATATGAAACGACTACTTATCTACAATATTGATGTCGCAATGTTGAAAATGGGGCAATGAGTGCCTTTTACATATGCCAGACCTCCTCAATATTGCCTATACCGACCAGTAATGGGACGCAAACCAACAGTTGGCGTTGGAAAGAAGCCAACAATGGCTATTATTGCCAAGAATAAATGCTTAGTGATCGCCCTCGCTAAGCGAACCGGTATACGACGAAATGTCGTTTCTTGTTTTTAAGAAATAGACAGAGAAATGTAAAACAAAAGTCACCCGGTCGTCCAATAACATTTCGAAGGCAAGCGAGTGATTTCTTGTTCGGGCGGCGACAGTAAGTCACTCCTCAGGTATGGAACTCTGCCATATCCTCCAAATCACTGTTCCCGTGAGCACTATCAAGAACTATTTGGCTTTTCCTGCCCATCTGGCGTATATAAGTTAGCAAAAAAAGCACCGCACCTCACGCCCGCATACAAGAATAGGAGGTCAAATTGAGCAACTTTTCATGTTACATGGAGCGACTAAAAATAGGGGAAGTTACTGTTCTCTGATGAGGAAAGGGTCTGACTCCACGACCAGGACTTTATTAATAGCTAGTATCATGTCCTCAGAAAGCAGCCATAATTTCTTTCAAAACATCTACGCGGAGTTTTTGGAGTGCTTTTTTGGGTGCTTTCTCAAGTCATGGAGGGACTGCTTTAATGAAAACGAAAGGTCATTAGTTTACCATAACATATGTAAAGCTACTCGGAAACCATTTTTTTCGCTTTTATGAAGGCAAATATTCGACTTGACTGGATTTAACAACAGGAATAGTTCCCCATTCACGCTAGTTGTGATGAAATAAAGTGGTTTGAGAGTAATTATGTTCAGCCCATGTAGCTGCCCGCGAAGTCTCCAAATCTAAATCCTATTGAAAACTTATGAGGAATCCCTTCGTAATGTTTTGTACAATGATAGGTGCCAGATTAGTTCTTAAAACCACTTTATAAATTGCTTCCAAACCTAGTGGCATGGGGGAGCAATAAACCCTCGAAATAGGTGATTTAAATGAATTTGCGCGCCATTGAAGTTCTAAGGAAGCGGTTGGGTCGACAAACTACTTCTTTTTACTAAACTGCCACTAGTTTGAAGTAAGCACAGAAATATTTATAAGTGCTCATTTCTGGCTGTCGCTTTTCCGCGTGATGAATACTGTAAAACGCGAATGAATACTTGTATAAAAACGGAAACTGTTTTTGTTTATATTATGTGATGGTGGAAGCCTCCCTGGCAGATTATGTTTAGTTTAAGAAGCTCTTATATCATTTTAAGGCTCCAAGTCATCACTGTTCTATCTTTTCCGGACTTAGTGTACGTTTTTCGCTCTGTAAGGTCGATTATTGATAATAATGTTAATGCAAGTTACTAAGACCTACAGCCTTTGCATCACTTTCAGTGAACCAGCTACTTGTGATGTTCGGAATCAACACCATTAAATCCAGCTGAACCCAATCACTGCGTAGCTTCATAAATATTTCGCCTCCTTCGGCGCCCGCCCCGTGCGAAATGTCGTCGGACGCGGACAAGGCCACATACAACCTTCTAACCCGTTTCCCTTGTAGAACGCATTCCCAGCGGCGTGGATACAACGGAACACATCTTCCATATGTTAAAATAACCCACGTTTCTCCTGTAGATAGACATGAAGCGACCGCTGGTTCTCTGATAGTAGTTTGGGAATAGTTAAAGTAGAGGAAGGTAAAAAAATGACCCTCAAAAGGGAGGTTGCTGTTGCCTTGTCGTATGTCCACTTTCCCCCCGCTACCAATTCACAGCAATGTTTTTATTGAACTCGCGGGTGCAGCTGAATGTTCCAGAGCCACACGCAGCGAGGCCGACTATAATTAAAAAAACTAATAATGTAGAAATTAATAGAAAACTATAAAGTACAGTAGCTGAAAAACGTAAAAAATAAGAAAATCTTGATACAAATAGCGAAAAGGTGAGGTTTGGTGACCGTTCAGAAGCCAAATATACTACTCTGGCCCTAGAAAGAAGCGCCACGCACCATATAAAATTGACCAGTGAATGATACGGGAACTCACTATCCCTCCTCCTACCATCACGTGACAGCTCCATACCCTCTGCTCCGAAAACCTCCAAAGCTTCAAAGGTAACGAAGGATGAAACATCACTTCATTCCTTGCCGGGTTCCCAAGATCGCAGCTAAACATCCCAAATTCTCCCTAACGCGTTGTCGTCTGCGCTCCGAACGCATGTTGATTCAAAGGCAGCTACAGTATCTGAGACTTTTCCATCCGTGCCACTACGAACAGAGGTTCAAGTTTCTTTAGAACAGTCCGAAAATCCTTACGTGGATGCCTACGTGGACCCCTAGGAGGGCGAAAACCACCGAAAACGCGAAGAAATCAACGTGAAAAAAAGGAAAAAAGTCGTAAGTTGATAGCTGAAGAGGCCGGTAAAACTGCGGACGAACCAATTACCGCGAAAACTCATTCATGCAGGCCAGAAGTGGCACTCCATCACAACCGCACCGGTACTTTGAACATTTCTTTGCTGATAAGGTCAATGGGAAGGCTATTATACGGAAGTGTCTCGTTTTTTCGAACATACCCGACACAATCAAGATCTAAAAGTAGAGAGGGCAAGGCGAGCTCATCAAGAACTTACTTTTTTGCATTTCGCTCAGAGAATACTTAAGAGAAGATCCGGAGTCGGCAGATGTATCTTACCAGGAGTTTGTTGTCTTTTATGGCCATAATATTATAAAATTTGCGGCCGCGAATGAAAGTGAAGAGGGCATTGGCAGGTACCTGACCATTCGATTTAGTTTGACGGGATCCATTCCCGATCGGAATGTTTATCTGAAATTTCCGGATTTTCCTTCTTGGGTAATCTCGGAGTAGTGTGGAGGGCCCCGCGCGGTGCCCGTGACAGTTCTGTGGGGAAGTATTACGGCGTTAGTGAGGAAACTAAGCAAAAAAACCCATTGATCTCCACACGTTCTCATTCAGCGAGATCACTTCTGGATACGCTGACCATAATTCGTCTAAATGCAAGTTGGGAGAGGAGAGGAAAAACAATATCGTCATTAATAAGGCCTTTGTTATTAACCTCAGTCGTGGGGTGTGATTTATCTTGAAAATCTTCCAGTGGTACCAAAAGCACCCAAATCAACATTTATTTGTACCAAGTTGCTGCATGTTCATATCGACCCACGTGAAGAGCTAAGATAGCCATCATGTCTAGCCGGCAATTATCTTCTGATTTTTTTGAATTAAACCTTGAGAAACACAAAGACATTTACTAAATCAACTAAAAGGTAAACCAGCTAATTCATGACGTATTTCATACAACTATTCTCATCGTATACGTCGTCAGTAGCCGCTTTGACAGAGATGGTCAAACTAAGAGTGCTAGTTGGGTCAATACTAGGAACAGGTGATTTCCATGAGATGGTTAGGTTGTTAGCGTCCCATCCCAAATAACGATAAAAACTTAGGTATCGTCAGTCCATAAGTTCACGAGATGTGACAGTAATCTTGAGGCGTCTATCATTCTCAAAGGGGGTGGATTTGGATGTAAAAAAGTACCTCCACCTGTTGCGGGTCGTTCGACCCGCCTTTGTGACATGAATTTTACGCTAAAACCTTCTCATTGCGATGCTCGTTCAGAGGACCGACAAATCGGTTGACCACTGTTTTAGCACCCTCGTAACAGATGCTTGTCTTGCGGAAGCTTACGGATTGTCAAGTTGACGTGTTGGAAACGCGATACTCCTGCAAGATAACTTAAAAATAACGAACGATAACAATGAAAGGTATGATATCAAATGAAAGAAAAACCTAAATATCCAAATGACACGAGGTATTTCAAATCACAATGTGATGAGCGACTGAAGGACGCACAATTTTGCTTCGACACGTGTAACAGAAACTAAGGACTCAAACAAATAAAACAAGTGAGACGAAGAACAAAGATGAATTGTGATTGGGTCAAGAATGATGAATGGAGGGCGGGAAGTGGGAGAAAAAGCGATGAATTGAGGAACCAGGAGTTGCACTAGAGGTTTCCAAGTTGGAGAATATATAACTCTGCTGAACCGGTCTTGATAGTGAACTAAGTCCTCTTGCGCGAGTGGTACGACTGCTATGTAGACATTATCTCCGTAGGCATATGCGGCCGCGGCAGCGAATGTAGGGAGTACAACGGTAAGCTGCCTACATGTTTATCATAAAAGGTGCTTACAGTAAAATGAATCAGCGTGACCGCGTGACTTGTTCGGAGCTACAGATCAAAGCCATTTTCAACCCTCCTTTTCATTTGTACCTACAATTTTCCATTTAAAGTAACGAATTAAACATTGTGAAAACCAAATTCAGAGGATTTGGTTCGAGACTGCGGTCACAACAAGTGGGCGAAGAAGAACTACGAATCATCACACGGTTGCACTCTTTCTATCAAATACGACTCACGAAACGTTCTCCTAGCTGAACAATCACCCAAGACGAGAATCAGGTATTTTTGGACTTCGATTGCTGCACTTTCGGATGGAACGCCCTTCCAAGAAAGTACAAGGACCTCCGGCGGTGGAGTTATTTTCAGGCGAAGGAGCGTAGAAAAAATCCAGATAGATAGGGTGCGCGCGCTAGTAGACCAGCGGGTACCCGTTAAAGCATAACAATAGCGGGATTTAGAATCATTTCCACGGCGTAGAACATCATAACGAAGCACCAAAACAATCCAACTTTCCGAATAGTTTTAATTGCGATGATTGAAGAGCGTTTTCGCAACCTGGTTCTTGTTCTAGCGCAGCACTATTTCGATATAGATAGGTTGAGTGTTGACCGGAACTTTGTCCAGCAACAATGTTTTCTTAGCTTCAAGAAAATATGTAGCTCACGAGTATTGCGAAAGCATTTCGTAGAAAATCAAAATCAGTAGTTGGAGAAAGCATGGTGGCTTGAAAGGTTTTGCGGGCCACAGAGCTTGGTAAGGCGCGACGTTCTTTGGAAGCTTCTGGGTCACTCATGATTTTTCATTCCAAATCGGTTGGTTGATACGCGGTCACTGCGAGCTGTATCAAAGGAGTGAGAGCGAGGGGGCGACCAATTTAGGTATGGGCAGTTGTAACTGCGGAGAGATATTTACGAACTGACTCTGCACTAAAGCGATATTCATCAAAGAGCCAGCCCATTTAGCGAAGGAAAGGGCCTTCTGAGCCGTCCAGTGGGTCGATTCCATCCTTAGTGCAGGATGTAATCCATTTCTTCCACAGTATCTCATTCGAGCGCCATTTTTTCTTGGCATACCTTGTACCTTGGGTACAAGCCTTGCAAGTTTAGTATCTCAGATTTTTCCCTATTCCTCCTTCTGTAAGCACTGATTATTGTAGAGTAACTGCGAGCTGTAGGGACCGAGCCTCTTCTGCGAGATTTTCCATATGGCAATTTTCGACAGTGACGAAGGCATTGCTTCCGGGCCCACGTCAGCCTTAGGCAGAGGTTTTGTGCTTCAAAAATATGCGGTAGAGCGAGACGATGCAATTGGTTGTAACATTTATGTGCGGGCCAATGCGGTGTGACAAGATTTCCCGGAGCTTGTTCCTGACAAATTTTCGTAACCTCGAACGGTATCAATTTGAGAGATGTCTTCCAAAAATTGATGTCCAAGCGCCAATCTTGTTTCAAAGCGTTAATAAATAGGGAGCCAGAAAACAAGAATTAACTGCTAAAAAGAGGCTTGACTCGATCGATATTCCCAACGGAGTCAATAAACGATGAAAAAATCGAAGCTATTGCATCAACTGCCGAGATTTCGTAGTCATTGCGTTCAGAATGAACACTTCGCCTTGGTTGTCCTCCCATATTCGGAGATGCGTGCCTGAGTGCAGCATCCTGACGAACGACAGTGTTTTGTATGCTACTGCGCAAAGCTCCACAAAGGTGTTTTGTTTGACCTGTAGAAGGGGGTCCCATAGGTCCCGTCCTTCCAAAACTCCCTGGACTCCTGGTCGGATGTCCGAACCCAGTGTCCCTCCTTGGCTTATTGACGTAGAGGCATCGGATTGTAACGCTAGTGTAGGGGATGGGGCTTGCATGGGTATCTCTGGCTGGTGGTTGCCCAGATCCCGCCAGGGCTTGAGATCCCGAATCGCGGCGTGTAAAAGCCAGAAGCACTTGCAGAGCTGGTCTTGTTCTTGAGTGCGTCGTACAGGTAACTTGTGTAGAACCGAGCGAGAGGCATTGCGGGGGAGCATGATATGGCCACTCCGGCGAAGTGGTGTAATAGTTGGACGTCGACTAGCCGGCGGATCTGTCGGGTCTGGCGCAATAATTGCTGCGAGATGCTCCGCAGTTTTTCCACGCGACGAGTCGAAACCCCAAAAAGCATCTAAGTTGAGTCTAGAATGAGCTTAAAATGCTCTATGCGTTGCGCGCTCTCCCAGTTACCCCTTTCTTCCTTGCGCTGAAGTACACAAGCTTGTAGAAGGCAATCAATTTGTAGACTGGCATTTCGGAGTCGAGACCGGCGCCTTACTGGCACCAAAAAGTCGTACACGTACGAGTAAATTCGCCATCTTAGATGCTGCCGAGCGTACTGGACCAGAGGGTACATGTACTTGATAAAGTAGGCTGGAGATAGCTTCCAGCCAAACGGTAAAATTTCGATTGTCAACCTTGACCAGAAACCAATTGCGGATATTCGGGTGCAATCGACAGTGGTAGTACCCTTTCTAAATGTCGAAAGAAAACATAAATTCTTTCTGCACGCTGCGTATTGCGTCATAGGACGTGAGTCATACCATAGAGAAAAGACTGTGACGGTGGTCGCTTTACTTGCGATTAGGCTTGTTGTCAGCGGCGACGTGCTTCTTTTCAGCTCCTCGGTTGTTTTGACGACGACCTTCTGGGGCAGCTTACTGTATGTTAAACTCTTTCGCGTAGACTTGAGAGCGAAGCTCGGCAAAAATTTGCTTCCTAGAGCGGTATAGCTCGAACAAATACAGTAATTCATCCTTGCGCAAATATTTCTGAAGCATATGCATCAGATTTGCCTTATTCGAGGGAGTCGGCGAAGAAGTAGACACGTTCGAGAACACGGTTGTATCAGACTGAGAGTAAATGATGCAGCACGAAGAAGGCTTCGGTGGCAGCCTTGATTTCTTTCGCAACCAGGGCACGCTTAACTTGATGGGCACAGGCAAAGGCGTTCTCACAGTTGTTCCAAATATTCCGAAGGAATTCATCTTCATACCCTTCTCTCTGATCGGCAGACTTGATCCTTTCAAAGAATCCCTCCGGTTTCAATATGAACCGATTTGCGGTAAACGGCGCGACGGTATACGGCTTCTTGAACTTTTTGAGCTTACCAGTGGAGGCGAAAGCTTGTCGAGCGGCGAAGGCCTTGTTGAAGTGTTTAGCATTAGTTGGTGGCAGTTTAACCTGCAGTTGACCCACTTTGAAGGCCTCAGCGGCGGCTGAAGGCTTATCAAGAAGATTAGACATAGGCTCTGCGACACCAGAGGGCCCGGGAGCAGCGGCGGCGGAAGCAGCGTAAGCGGCTGCAGCTGCGAATCCAGACCTAGGCGTGAGAATTTTAACGATTTCGGAGAGCAATCTTTCAATATTGGCAACTTCGTTTTCTAGCGTAACATGACTGGAAGTTTCAGATGGTACAGAAGAGAAAGAGTCGGCATAAGACACTGTGGAAGAATATCTCGTTGTGTTTGAAGGTCGACGTAGACGTTTATTCGAACGGAGGTGGTTCGAGGGATGAGAACAAGCGCCGACTTGAGCAACGGGGAGTTGCACTAGAGGTTTCCAAGTTGGAGACTATATAGCCCTGTTGAACCGGTCTTGATAGTGACCCAAGTCCCCTTGCGCAAGTGGTACGACTGCTACGTAGACATTATCTCAGTAGGCATATGCGGCCGCGGCAGCGAATGTAGGGAGTACAATGGTAAGCTGCCTGCATGTCTATCATAAAAGGTGCTTACAGTCAAGCGATGCAGCGTGACCGCGTGACTTGTCCGGAGCTACAGATTATAGCCACGTTCAACCCCCCTTTTCATTTTCACTAATAACTTTCTAGTTAAAGTACCGAAGCGGGATCAGATGGATCCATGCGGTACCGCTCCCTACATGATTTCGAATGGGGAGGTATCTGTCCCAATTCATTTGCTTCAGTAGCCTTAAAGAGCTCGGAGAAGCCACGTTTCCCACTCGGATCTTTGTTGCATCACCATCTTTTTTAATTCCTTCTTGGAAGTGCGACAGTTTGACATCCGAGCAGAGCCAGGACTTTGCTCTACTGACTGACTTCTTTTTCATAAAGTAGGCGAGTTTAGCGGAGGTAAAACCCCCAGTATTGTCATATATAACGATCTTCGAAGGATCGAAGAGGTAAATGATCTACTTTTACAATAATGCGGTCACCACTTCTGTGGATGCCGTATTCATTGCGGTGGAACCGGCCAGCCCATCATGTGCTGGAAGGCGATCAGAAGGAATTTTTTTCACACCTTTGACCTTAAAAATGGTCCAGTGAAGTCTATAAAGTAGGTCTTGAAGATATTTGCCAGCATAATGCTAAACTTAGTTCGAAAAGGGATAAAAAGCTTGGTTTTCTGACATCTGCAGCAGCTTTTCAGGTAGTCTTGAGCGTCCCAATGGACTTGGAGCCACCAGTATCGGTCGAAAATGAATTTTAATGTTACCTCCCTATCTGGGTGGTCCCTTTTGTCGTGGAATGTCTTCAAAATTCTGGACCTCTCCTTGGTTGTCGGGATTGCTCGGCGGACATTATTTGCACGCCTCAGTAAGTTTACTTCCTATACCAAGAAGTATTTCCGGCGCATTTTATCGAGCTCCGCACGGGCATATCTCGTTAATGAATACTCTTCCATTCAACGGAGCGAGCGACATCCGCCGAATACGGTTCTTTGGCGTTCTCGGTCGAGCTTGCAGAGTCCACCGGGCCAAGAAGTTCTCCTTCGCCGATATTTAGAGCGCCTCGGAGCCCTTCGTGCACTACGCGTGAAAGGTAGTTGGTAGCTCTATTCTTTGTGCCCGGACGATATTCTACCTCAAACTCAAATTCGGCTAGAAAGAGTAGCTATTGTGCCAATCTTCCGTGGAAGTTGCCCTTCTTAAAGGCTTCCCAAGAGCGTGATGTTCGGTTACGGATTTGAAGGGCCCGGTTGAACTCAAATACACTCGGAACTTCCTAAGCACGAAGATGACTGCAAGGGCTCCCCTCTCACACCTTGAATAGCTCCGCTCGGCGGAATAATGGTTCGAATTTAATATTACACGGGCTTTATCTTTCAATATTCTTTCTTTTAAGCAAAATCTACTGCTACGGCGACACTTTAGGCATACATTTCCACTACGAACGGAAGTTCAAAATCAGAGAGGGCCAGCACATGTAGGGATTTGAATTTATCCTTCAGCACCTCGAAAACAGCCTTCATCTGTTCTATCCAATTGAATCTCTTATTTGAGGGAGCTAAGACATGAAAGATGGTAGATATGACCGCGAAATTCTTGATAAATTGGCGATAGTAACCGGTAAAGCCGAGGAATCTCCCCATATTATTCGTGTGTCTTACGCTTAGTTTCTTGATGGTACTGATCATTATCTTGTCAACTTGAACTCCTTCTCTTTCGACATATTGGCCGCGAAGCTTGACAATAAACTCAGCTAAGCACCTTTTGCGATTTTTAACTTGAGTCCATAATTTCCAATAGCATCGAAGAAGATGCCAAAGTATTGAACGTGTTCCTCGATCGTGTTGGAGAACATAAAGACGTCTTCCAGGTATATACGAGCGAAGTGTATGTATTTCAAGATATTATCTATCATTCGCTGTAATGTAGACGGCACGTTCATCACCAAATGGCATCAACCCGACTTGAACGTACCAAAGCGCCATACGAAAGTGGTCATCTCTTTGCGTTTTTCGCTTAATAGTATCAGTCAACACATTGCAAAGACTAACAAAGGTGTTAAAGCCGAACTTTCCCTCAACTTATCAATTATTTTTTCTATGTAGGGCAACAAACAGCAGTTATCTTTCATTAATCGGTTCAGATCACGTTATTATACACATCAACGGAGCCTGTCGCCCTTTGTTGTCAAAATTACGACACGAAACGACCAGGCTTAAGATGCTAGAGTTTTGATTCCTACATCAAGCATGTTATTGATCTCCTTGTGAGCGATTAAATTGTGGTACGAATACATTCTGCGAGCCATATGACAGACAGGGGTCTCGTCTTTCAGCTCGAATCGATTTTAATCGGTATCGATGCCGGGTGGAGCTTCCTAACCGCCTATACGGCCTTCTCAGTGTCGTGAAGTGAGATATTTATGGTTTCTTGTGATTCTTCAGAAAGATGAGAAAGACAGGCTCTAAATGCCCCTTTCATCTTTTCCTTAGTTTTTTCTTCGCCACCTTCTTCGAAAGGGACTGCAAACCTATATGGTAGTTCTTTATCATATTTACAAAGCCCCCGTAAATGTTTTCCCGTATCGATAAGACCAATTATTTTTCTGAAGTTGTGGCAGAATCTTGGTCAGCGTCAGAGTCGGCCGTGAAGTCCTTTCAAGGCGTTCCGATCTCTTCAACCCTCATCAGTAGTTTCTCGGCGGCTTTTATATCGGGCTCCAAAGGCAGCACTACTTCTTCAGAACCAATGTGAAGGCGAACAGTTTGGTTATCTCAGTACAAACTTAACCGCAGAGCCGAAAGAATTAGTAGATCCATAATAAGATCAAGTGGCGACTTATCCACAACCAGATAGTCTGGCATGGCCGCTTGGTCTCAAAAAATTGGATTGAATTTTGAGCAATGAACCGACACGGGAGGCGCTCGCTCCGTTTTCTACGGTAATTATCTTTGTAGAATAGCTCGGAGACAGGTAGAGGTGTCGATAAATCTCTACAAATATTACGTCTGGTACGACTATAGAGTCCAAAGAAGCCCATACCTCCATCTCATAGACCTTGAGCTGCCCTAATCGCAGCATTTGTGGTCATTCGCCGGTCATGACGGTAATTCTGGATGTATTTTCTTCCCAAACAGCCTTGGCAATACCTACTCGGCTCCAGCATCCACTTGAAAAAGTTGCCCGAACGTGAGCCTACAGTTGATATTCGTGAGCTCAGTAACAACATCATTCTTGCCGACGTATTTTCGAAGCTTGCTTGGTCCCTTCTTTCCTTTTTGTTCTTCTTCTGTTTCTTCTTTTGGTCCATAGCACGGAAATCTTCTGCCTGTTGAACGGAAGATATGAATCTTACTTGATGCAGATTATGCATAAGACGGGATACGAATCCCCCCTTGATCATCTCGACAAGGCTGTTTGGGCTTCAGCTATCCTTCAGCTCTCTTCGTCGCTTTGAATACCTCTTTGAATCCCCATTCAATGTCCGATTGAATTAACGAACAACGTTGACTTTTTCGGCTATTCGGAGGACTTCTTTCATATCTTCATCTTTCAAAGCACAAGAATTTTTTTTTATCGCTACAGACCATCACATAACCTCAGAATTTTCCAGTCGGCCGCAACAGACGCAGTGATGATCGCAGTGCGGATTTTTCTTGCATTTAGATGCTATGTGACATTGTTCGCGGCAATAAGAGCAAATTTATAGGAGCATTTACTTTCTGAGCTGACAAAGATGGTACTCCGACTGTATCGTTATTTACCTTCTTCTTCTTGGCGAGAAAGGTAAGGCGAGATAGGTCTTCAGCAAATGAACTCACCTTATCTTTGATATTTATTGAGCGAGTATCTGGACGAACTTAGAGTCTTGCCGGATGTACGTCCATAACTTAAGGAAAGGATCCGAAAAAAGGAACTCGATTTGCGTGAAACTCCTTTAAAGCCTTCACTAGATCTCCGTAATTATTTGGCCCTCAGAATGACAGGAACTGCTACAACTGCTCATTTTGACATGCAGCAGTCCTAAGTAGTGCTAATCTTCCAATACTTTTGAAACCACCCTTCTCCTACAACCATTCCGAGTTTTTCAATATATCTTCAGTCTCGAGGCCTATTTTGAACTCTTGAGAGATGATGTTCTCGGTATTTTCTTCTCTGGCAACGAATTTGTTCGAGGAACTTCTCCTTGACAACGGCGTAGTTGATGGTATTTTCGATCAGCTCTCTCTGAGCTGCGGAGAAACCGTAGTAGAACTCAAACGAAGGGCCATCTAGGTATCTGAGGAGGGAAAATGCCTTAACATCACTGGACCTCCCGATCATCACTGTATTGTCGTTGAAAAAGAAGCACTTCTCCAGATTTTTTTTACCGTCCTAAGCGACAGTGTTCGCCCCGGAGTAAGAGGTCCTCCATGAGACTACCATGATAGGCTCGGAATAGATGGAGGTGAAAATGACTCTGAAAAGTGGGATTTGCTGCTATCCAGTCTTCTGTGACCGTTCTACCCGCCACCAATGGTCAGCACTGTTGGCATCCTGTAGGATAATTCGGGCCACAACCGACCATATCTTTCAAATATTCAGCCACCCCACATTTACCCCTGTTTTCTCGACAATCTCGGGTTTAGTGGAACGTTCCAGTGCTACACACCGCGAGACCGACAACAATAAAAAAATAACTAAAATTCTCTACAATAGAGAGTATACGTTAGCGAGTTTCTGCAACGTTTTTTGCAGATTTCTGCAATATGTGTACCACGCATGCCAGTAGTTGCATAATTTCTGTAAAATAGTTCCGACATGATACTGAAATATGACCAGTTACACAAACGAACTCTGCAACTACTTATTGGCGCGAACGTAGTAAACACAGTAAATACTTCATTTAATGTACTAAAATTTACCCTATTGATACAACTTTTACCACCCATAAATTTTGTAAGACAACATGAGCATCATCCATGCCCAGAAGCATCAAGATAACATCGCTATCCAACATTATTTCCTCTGCTCCATCTCCTTCTTTTTCCCCTCCCCCTCCTCCCCAGCCTGGCACTTCCGACCGACCCGCGCCTGAAGTATCTGTTGCGATCTCATCCTCGCCCACGCCGCCGAAGAAGACTGTGCGTAAGTCCAAGTTACCGCAAGTGATCACCTTATTCTGATTCAGGAGCTTTCTTCTGCGGAAGCACACATCTCGCCTCATGGTGAGAAAGTGGCACGATACAGCCTGGTTGCTGAGCTCCGTAATTTTAACCCCAATTTTGAACCTTCGATTTCTTGGAAGTGCGCGCAAGACCATTTCAAAAGAGTTTTGGAATACTTTGACGTTCTGGATAAGAAGGATCGAGGTCTTTCGGGGACAGGAGGGTAAATAAGGGAGGTGCACCAGCTTTTGGGTGACTTGTCGCAGGCAACGAAGGATTGCCTGAAAGTAAAGTTGGTAGGCAGCGAGGTATTGAAAGAGTATGAAGAAGATAAGATGGAAGCTGGACTGGAAATAATTATCAAGGCATTGCAGAATAAGAAGAAAAAGAGCTCACCCGATACTCCAGAATCAGATAAAGGCTCTCAGGGAATGCAAAAACGTGTGATACGAGCAAATGCGAGCGACGGAATGATTGAGCTGAGCAAGATGATGAAAGATTCGGATAGTACGAAGTTTTTGATAGAGCGCGAGAAGATTAAACTGGAAATGGGCGCTTTGAACAAGATATAATTGATAGGGAAGCTGATTGTAATAGCTGCCAAGAGGAGCGCAAGAACCGCCGTATTGAGTCAAAAGCGACGCGCGAATTCATGTTGCAGATGCAAAGCGACGCGAGGGCGCAAACGCAGACTATGCTTAGTCTTGTAGGCACGCTTCTCGGTAGCAAAAACAATAGCTCTTTGTAAACTTTCTTTTCTCTGAATATCTGCTATTCAGCCTCTCACTTATACTATGAAATTACAGAACGGGTAGTTTTAATGCACTTGGCGTCTTTCTCCCGCGGAAAGTTTCTCGCTCCTATGACCGGACGGGATGCGTACTTTGTTCCTCACACTCAGGCTCCCCCAGCTCGTGGCTTTAATAAATCTTTAGTACCGTTTCTAACATGGTGCTCTAACTGATATGGGTCTACTCCAAAGTAGTGAGCAATACTATTAGGATAAACGCAGTGGCGAAGGTTCATTAGCGATAACGCGGTGATGTAAAGTTTTCCAATAGCGGATTCACCAAATCTAAGCTTCCTCTTGAAATAAACATACTTCCAGTACACCTTGACCTCTTTAAAGAACAATTCAATTGTTATACGCCCCTTTGACATCGCCCGATTGAATAGCTTCTGTCCTTCGCTCATATTTTATCCTTAATTTAGAACCTCGAGATGAACTCTCCGGCTGTATCCATAATCACCATAGATGCTGTAATGAATATCTTCTATTTGCAACAATCCAGGCAGGGCAGCCAGGCAGGGTACCATTCAGTCCACTGTGAACGTATAGAGTCCAGTCATGGCGCCTTCGTTTTATAGTTCCCGCAATGTGCATCGCCATACTGCTCGGTGTAGTTATTGCGTGGTACTTGATCGCATGTTTGCGATCGTATTCGTTGTATACTACTCGCTGATTGATGTTACTCCGCCCTAGTCGACTAAAGGCTATGACCGTTCCATCAATAAAGCCCACAATATTGTCCATTTCCTCGGTTTTTTTCTGTACGTCATCAGCATTAACAGCGAAACGCCCCCTAAAAATCCTCCAGTCAATCCAGGCACTTTCAATCCAGTCTTTTCTGCTAAGAACTCATCCAGCGCTTCCCAGAACAGTACTGACAACTGCGAGGCACGTCTTCCGAATAAAAGCTCTACATCTGCCCAACAGGCTGGAGCTGCCATACGACGCAGTACTATGCAAGTAGCAAGAAGGGGGCTCATTTCATATATGTTGGTTTCGGTGTGCTTTTTCGTCGCAGGCCACCCAATAACTGGCACCTTCCGCATTATGTCCGCATGGTTGAGCCGAAATAGGGACAGGCAGGCCTGATATTTTAGTTGCTGAAAGACAATAGTAAAAGAAATACATGAAATGGAGGCGGTTCTTTGCGCGAGATGTCGTAGTGCCTCCTCGCGCTGTTCAATAGAGTGAGCCCAAAGGATGGTTAGGATATAGTTGCTGGCTCCAACAGTCGCCTCTGAGGATGCATGTCCCCTGGCGAATGGGGTACAGAGATAACCAGTTCTAGCGTCGCTCGTTGACAGCCCCAGCCGTGTGGTTGCGTAGTCTGCCAAGATTCATGGTAGTTTGGATTTCGGACTGTTCATTAGTGTTGCTGAAATTTGGAAGTAAAGTAGTCGGCGTATGTAAATTTTATAAATTGTCAATTTTGGGGTAATTTATTTTGGAAGATATGTGGGTTGGTATTTCATAAATTGTGTGTAAATGGCGGGTTAATTTAATGTGGTAGATATGTGGATTGGTCCCCAGTAAATTTGTACCGGAGCGTAGATATCGTATAATAGTCAAGCCAATTGTGAAACCGTACAATGCGTCGAAAACTGTAGATGGCACTCCAATCTACCAGAAGGTGGAAGGGAGGCCAGCCAGCAAACAAGCTCCATTTGAGGTTACTGTCAATGCGGAGTGCCGCTGTAAAAGAATGCCTCTAATCTTTGAAAAACGTTCCGTTGCGCGGGTGGCAACGGTTCTCGCGAGTTCCTTGACGACGGAGAACGCCGCCGGATGCCATCCTCCAAGCGTTGAGATGGGAACAGGAACCAGCCTGTTTCTCCCAGGCAACGCAACAAGGAACTTCTGGTATTTCCGCTGCTTCTCTGTGTGAGCTGCGTTAAGGCTTGTGAGTGGGTTGAAAGCCCATAAATTGGATGTTGCAGAAAATAGTATCTAAGGTTGCATTGCTGGCGATCCATTAAATGCAGAAACCAATTGCAGAAATACTTTAGCGTATAACCTGTAATGTAGAGTTTACTCTACATAATTTCTGCAATGATTTCGGAATGTAATGGATCGCCAGTAATGCAAATTTAGACTCAGTATTTCTCCAACATCCTTTTTCTGAAATTTATGTACGCAGATTATTTCTTTCCGCAAATTTCCGCAACACCAATGCCACCGTCCTAAGCTACTCGTTCAACGACCTCTCGAGACAAGCGTCCCTTTCTCAATGCCCATTTTGATGGGAGAGAAAGGGGTTGATTGGGAAGAAGACAGGATAGAGTAGGTTTAGGTGTAGGGGAGGGGGTCGCTAGGTGACGCTGCCTCCTGAGCGTTGCACAACCGACTCGGTTGCTAGCTGTATAACAGACACCCGAGCGGCTGTGGCTGAGATTTGTCCGTACAGTAGTGTGCTTACTGTACAGTACTGTACTCGACCCTAAAAAATGATTAAAACTAGTAGGCAAAAAGATAGAGAGTACAGTACACTACCCTAAAAAGTCGTGATAGGTAGTACTAAAAACGCATTAAAATCACCTTCCAGCCACTGCCATCAACACCACTTCGTCCTCAAGCTGCAACCCTGGTTCAGTATACAGTGAGCTCGGCCAGCTCAAGGTAGAGATCGGCCGACCCATGCACCCCCCCCCCCGACACACCTGCAACGCACTCGTTCCCCTTCTTGCCCGCAACAAAGCACCAAGCCACCAACTCTTGAGTGCTTGTACCATCATAACTTTCTATCACCTCCCGTGCAACGCCTTCGCCTCGAAGCTCAGTGTCGATCCGGGTCAGACAAAGCCTCCGCGACTGGCCAATCCACTGAGCGTGTAGAGGCGAAGGAATACGGTGGTATCGTCGGCCCAAAACTCCTTGTGGGTTAGTAGGATGGCGCATACAAAACAGACCGCGGTTAGGGAAAAGAGGAAAATCGATCGGAAGAAAGATCAACTGTGCGCAGAACCAAGCTTGGGAAGCTATGGTGCAGTTGAGGAGTTCGGGTGGGAAGATAACACTTTGCGAGGGTGAAGAAGAGTCCAGAGTCGGGCTTTTTCGCTCGGAGAGGCAAATTAAGATTCCATATTGCTGCTTATCACTCAACAAAAAAAAGAGAAATACATAAAGGGCATTAAAGAAAGGGATGAAATGTGGATATCACGGCTCAATCAAGTGCTCCTAAGCCTTCAGGTGGCTCGAGCGCAAGACAAAAGGAACTAGTCTCCTCGCGTGGATGGCGCGGCGGGAATGGCGACCCCCGTATGATATGAGCCAGTACCGAGGATGAGCAGCTTTCCAAACGCGACAAGGCCTGTAATAGCGAGAACGGAGGGCAGGCCACTTAGCGGCCGAAGTTAACGCCTGGTCATGTGCCACTAGAACCCAATCCCCACGTTCAACATGCGAGGCTCTGCAGAGATCAAATCACCCATTCTATGCATCTGTTCTTCTCGACGCTGAGCGCGAAGTGCAGAGGAGGCCAGAAGTTCCATCTTGCGATGTGTATCGGAAGCGCAGTCCACCAAAACGACGGGGTCAGAAGGACTCATGTGCGGAACTACCCGGAGCATCAGTTCGAATGGCGATGCTCCCGCGGAAAGGCGAAGGCGGCGGTATCCGTACAAGACACGGGGCAAACACTCTTCCCAATCTATACCTTGGCCGACAACCATCTTCTTCACGGCTGTCTTGATGGTTAGTACCATCCTTTAGGCTCTACCATTAGAAATGGGAGCATACGCGAGAACAGTGGTCCAGGTAATTCCATGTTTCTTCATGAAATCAGCGACGGCGGCAGCGGTGAAGCACCCAGAGTTGTCGCTGATAATGGTCCTCGGGGACCAAAAGGGTTCCTAACTTCACTCTCGATGAACTGGGAGACAGTTGTAGCCGACGAGTCTGTGGTGGCAACTGTGATTGGCCAACCTGGCAAATGCTCGACGGCGATGAGCAGATACTTCTTTCCGACGTTTGATATCGGCAGAGGTCCCGCGAAATCGATCGAATAAATTTCGAAGATATTCGTCAATGGGACATTCAAAGTCGTACGGCACGGCGGAACGGACTTCGTCTTCTGGCAACCCCCACAACTTTTCACGTAGTTGTGAATATCTTGGTGCATCTGCAGCCACCAATAACGGCCTATGACAAATTTCTTCGTCGTTTCCTTATCCCAATGTCCGAAGTCGTCGTGAAAAGTCTTCAATATCGCGAACCTGTCCTTCATAAGCGGTACATTTTTCAGCCCGTCTCTGGTTCTTCTAAGAATCTTTCCTTCCCACATCATGAAGTTTTTAGCCATACGCTTGACCGAACGACGCTTCCATTCATCATCAACTCGGATCTTCAAACCTTGCAAATGACGTGCGAGGTCGAGGAGGAAAGGTTCGATTAGGGGATTCTCTTCGGTAGCGGCAGAATCCAGCGCCACATCTAAGTCTCCTTCATCAGGTCCAGAGGCATGAGACTGACAGACAGGTACCACACGCGAAAGGAAATCAGCTGCTCCATTTCCCGTACATGGCCTGTTTTCGACCTCGAATTCATACTCCGCAAGGAAGTCCATCCATCCCGCCAGCCTCCCGTGAATGTCGTTTTTCTTGAAGGCATAACGAAGGGCTTTATGGTCGGTAATGAGCTTGAAGGGCTCCGTCGATAACAGATACACCCTGAATTTCCTTAAAGCAAAAATAACGGCGAGTGCCTCCCTCTTGCAGGCGGAATAGTTATGCTCTGCTGAGTTCATCGTCCGGCTTGCGTACTGCACAGAATGAATCTTTCCATCTTCCTTTTTCTGGGCCAGGACTGCCCCAACGGCGACATTAGAAGTGTCGGTTTCCACGATGAAGGGGGACTCGAAGTACGGAAAGGCTAGCACCGGCGGAGAAGTAAGCTTCCCTTTCAGGGTTTCGAAGGCGGCAGTCATCTCCTCATTCCATTCGAACTTACTATTACCCGAAGTTGCTGCTTGAAGAGCAGAGGATATTCCGGCGAAGTCCCTGATGAAGCCACGATAATAACCGGCGAGGCCAAGAAAGCTACGCAACTCCGTTGAGTTGGTAGGAACGGGGGCCCTTTTGGTGGCATCAATCTTCTCGTCGTCGACGCGGACTCCGCGCTTGTCTACTAAGTGACCAAGCAACTTTAGGCTTGGCATAGCGAACGCGCATTTTGTAATCTTAAGTTTAAGTCCTGCGTCCCCGACTGCCTTGAATACGACAGCCAAGTGATCAATATGCTACTCCATAGAGTTGGAGTAGATCAAGACATCATCAAGATAGACACGGCGGGGGTCCTTCAGTACGTAAACCACCATGCGCTGAAATGTGGAAGGAGCGTTCACTAGACCAAATGGCATCATCTCGAGCTTGAAGGTACCAAAACGGCTGGAGAACGTAGTCATCTCCTTACAATCTTCGGCCATGCGGATTTGCCAGTTCCTTGCAAACTATTCAAAGGTGGTGAAGATAGAGCTTTAATGTAGGTCGAAGATCTCCTCTATCTTAGATAGCGGCTAACGATCCGCCTTCATCTTCCGATTCAGCGTGCAATAATTCACGCAGAAACGAGGCCTACCGTCCTGATTCGTCACGATAACCATTGGGAAAGACCACACCGACGACGCTAGGGTGATGATCCCAGCATCCAACATGTTTTTGATTTCTCGACGGGCGATTTCGTTGTGTCGAGGCGACATTCGGCGAGCCCTGTGATAGATCGGGGTAGGGTCCTTCATTCCAAAGGAATGCTTTGTCTGCACGGCTGCAGGACGTAGCTCGTCTATAGTCCAGGCGACGATTCCTGTGTCGCGAAGCAAACCATTCATCTAGCTTTGCGTTTCTTCTTCCAAATGAGCGAGTCGAGCTCTCAGAGCATCCCGCATTTCCTCCTTCTTCTCTTCTTCTTCGGTGGTGCTTTCTTCACCGATGGGACCTTCGCTCGATCCGGTAAAATTGTCCTGGCGGATGACTAGGACCAGCTCTTCTTCCGAAGAGTCCAAGGACTCCGGACCGGCGTTCGAATCAGAGGTAAAATCTTCACTGGGAGTCCCTATCTCCTCGCCCTCGACCAGATTCTTCTCAGTAGACTTAGTATCAGGCTCGAGCGGAAGCACAACTTCTTCGGAACCAATGATTAAACGGACGCTCTGTGCCCCGAAATCCATATTCGCACGCATAGCTGTGAGCGTAAGGAGGCCTATTATTAGGTCGAAAGGAGACTTCTCGATGACAAGGAAGTATAATTTCACGGCTTGGTCCCCAAAAGTCGTCGGGACCATGACCAGCGAGCCTACACAGGAAGAGCTGTCACCGTTCGCAACAGTTATCCTTTTTGACGAGTAGTTCGGTTAGAGATAAAGACGTCTAGAGAGATCAGCTGACATGACGTCCGGTACGGCTCCGGAGTCTAGTAGAGCTCAGACCTCGGTACCGTAAAATTTGAATTGAACCAACCGTAATAAATGAGGACCCGAATTCGAAACGACTGCGACACGTCAAATAGACTGTTTTCCCAACAAACGGCGCATGACTTTGGTAGCTCCTTCATCATCTCCACGGAGAAGGTGACCGGATGTCAAACCACAAGTTGCGTTTGCAAGCTCGGAAACAACGTCGTATTTCCGTACGTATTCCTGCAGCTTATTCGAATACTTCTTCCGGCGGTTTGGTTTCTTCGCCTCCTTCTTATGGCTAATGACTCGAAACTCTTCCGGAGGTATGGCTGGGCCCGGCTGCATAATGCGAGTTTGGGGACCAGTTACGAGGCGAGAGATCGGAATGCCTCCATGATTGTCCTGACGGGGCTGTTTGGGTAGTACCTCTCCGTCAGCATTTCTTTTCGCGACATTAACTCCTCCGTCTTGTGAGGAGTCGGTTCCGGACGAGTCTTCTCGGA
This sequence comes from Kappaphycus alvarezii, assembly GCA_002205965.3. Taxonomy (NCBI): domain Eukaryota; phylum Rhodophyta; class Florideophyceae; order Gigartinales; family Solieriaceae; genus Kappaphycus; species Kappaphycus alvarezii. The sequence goes on along the minus strand of NADL03000824.1, from coordinate 88,080 downwards.
GGAAGTTCACTCGGTCACTTCCTTCCCCGTCTTCTTTCTTCTCGGCGGGGGCTTCTTCTCGAATCGCTGCCCATCTTCCACCGGAATAGCACGTAGCATCTTAGTGACCCATCTTTCCACAAAGTAAACAGCGGGTGTTACGATGCGGGTTCTTCTCGCAATTCATTGGCCATAACGTCATCTCCCTTAGTCTTCTTCAGGAAAAGAGTCAACTTCGAGAGGTCTTCGGCTAGAGCATCCACCTTGTCTTCGATGTTCCTAGACTTCGAATCTGGGCGAATCAGCAACCTTGCCGGCGGAACTTCAGCGGTGCGGCTAGAAGGATCAGCAAACGCCACAAGATTGGAGTGAAAGTCCTTCAGCGCCTTGGCGATTTCCGGATAATTCTTGGGTCCCTGAAATGCCAAGAACTGCTGCAGCTCCTTATGTTGACAGGCGGCGGTGTGAAGGAGTCCGAACCTGGCGATGTTGTCGAACCCCGCCTTCTCGTAGAGGCGTTGAATTTCCCTCAAAGAACCAAGAATGACCAAGAATGTCTTCTAGATCAAGCCCAACTTCTAAAACTTGGCGGATGACATCCTCCGGGTCTTCATCCTTCGCGAAATGCTCGAGACACTTCTGTTTAACCTCGGCGCAGTTTTTCGCTTCAGGGACGAGCTCACAATTCGACACAAACGTATCGTAATAGAAGTCGAACTCTGCGCCGTATAGATGTGCGAGGAGGGTAAGATCTTTCTCCTCTTCGGGTTTGGATGCCATCGCGACATTCTCAAAGAAAAAGAAGAATTTCTGCGCGTCGCTCGTGCCGTCGAACACGACCGCGCTGGCGCTGGGAGTATCGGCCCTGCGCAAGAGTACCCTGATGGGGAGAGAAAGGGGTTGATTGGGAAGAAGACAGGATAGAGTAGGTTTAGGTGTAGGGGAGGGGGTCGCTAGGTGACGCTGCCTCCTGAGCGTTGCACAACCGACTCGGTTGCTAGCTGTATAACAGACACCCGAGCGGCTGTGGCTGAGATTTGTCCGTACAGTAGTGTGCTTACTGTACAGTACTGTACTCGACCCTAAAAATGATTAAAACTAGTAGGCAAAAAGATAGAGAGTACAGTACACTACCCTAAAAAGTCGTGATAGGTAGTACTAAAAACGCATTAAAATCACCTTCCAGCCACTGCCATCAACAATTTTCCTCCGAAAAGCTCTCACCGCCGGAGGGTTCCCGCGCCCTGTTACCGTCGTCCGCACCGCTGACCCTTTCACTGCTTTTGCATGCGCTGCCAGCGACACCCTCCGCCACTCAGCAACCGCCTACGATGCCTTCCGCAATCCATTTCCGTCGTCTCTACCCTCTAGCACCGTCTCTCCTCCCTGGTTCACAGATTTTATTGACTGTCTTCTCGACGGAAACGCCCCACCCTAGCTGAGGGACTACATCGCCAGGGCCACCCTCAGTGGTCTTCGCAAGGATGCAGACTGCCGAAGCCTCCGGCAAATCGCAGTCGGCCTCGCATTTCGCCGTCTAGCAGGACGCCTCATTATGAAACGTATCCGCAATGACACAGCCCTTGCCTCCTATTTACAACCTCTACAGCTTGGTGTCGGTGTCCCAGGAGCAACTGAGGCAATTGTTCATGCCACGCGAGCCACCATACAGCAGCTCTGCTCTGCACAGACCCAGCATGTCCTCATACAAGTAGACGCCCGGAATGCCTTTAATTCGATCGAGCGTGCCAAGATTCTAGACCAAGCAGTTGCTCGCATCCCTCAAGCCGCACGATAGATCCACTGCTTGTACGGCGAGCCCTCCAGGCTCTTTTTTGGTCGACTTCTCCTTTGTAGCAGGAGAGGTACGCAACAGGGAGATCCACTAGGAATGCTGCTCTTCGCTCTTGCCCTCCATCCCTTAGTAGAAGCTGTTGCAAACCATTTCCCCTCTCTCCCTCTTCACACAGGCTGGTCAAGAAGGGAAGGGGTCAAAGAAGTGGATTGGGAAGAAGTATCCACGTTGATGCTGAAGATTGCTTGATGGGTTTGGGCACGAGTGAGCCTCGTGTTATGCAAATAAGATGCGGAATACAGGCTGGCTCAAATTGGCAAATGGTGGCAGTAGTACCCTCGGATTTACTGTGTTTACCACGTTCGCGCCATTACAGTACATACATAATTGCAGAATTCGTTTCTTTAACTTCTCATATTTCTGTATTATTTTAGAACTCTGTTACAGAAATTCTGCAACCCCTAGCATACGTAGTACACGTATTGCTGAAATATGCAAAAAACATTGCAGAAATTCGCTAGCGTATACTCTCTCTAGTGTTGCACATACTGTACATATTACAGTGATAAAGACGAAAAGTACTGCACTGTGCACACTCGTCCAATCCCATGCCCCGCTTGCATGGCCAATAATGACGCAGCGGAATCTTCGCATCACCTCGATCGGCAAGCCACCGTGATGCCGCGTCTGCTTATGCAACCTCTTGTCGAGCCGAATGATTGATGCCATCTTGCCGCGCCGCGTTCTACCGTTCACATGGCGCAAAGTTTCCAGACAAGCCCGAAAACGGTGGCTTCGATTTGCCTCTGATCAGAGAGCCCATGCAGCCCTAATCGGTGCAACATTCGGATTTACTCTTGTTTGGGTTTTGGCGCATTCGAGTCAATCAAATGACAATTCCTTGAACACCTTGAGAACATCCTCTCACTCGAACGAATTCGTTCACAACCGTCTTTCACTGTTTATTGCTGTCGGATCCGCACCGCAAAACTCCGAGCTACGAGCTGCTGCGCGTGATGGATGGCTTCGATGGCTTCCTGACGATGGCTCAGTCACATACCGCTTTTTCACCGATGAGGCCTACGTGAACAAGCACTTGGAGGACGCTGCAATAAACGTTGCATCCTCAAGAGTCATACAGGAGTCGGAGCAACATGGCGACATCGTGTTCCAGCCTCTCCCATCTGGCTACGGCGACAGTGAGCACAATGTGTACGCATTACGAGCTCGTTACCAAGTGAAATGGGTGTTGCAGCACATCGATTCCTTTTCGTTCTTTCTTCGAATTGATGACGACAGCTTTCTATGTCTAAACAAGCTCTTGTATGAGCTGAAGGCCCTACCCCATACGCAGTTCTTCTGGGGCAGGTTTTGGTGTCGAGAGGGTCGAAATAGAGCTGATGAGAATTTCATGCTTTTCTCCCGTGACGTGGTTCAGCTACTTGGAGATGATACTCTTGTCGGTCGTCTCATCCCCTTCGACAGTGAAGTAACCCTAGGATGGAACTTTGGGTACTGGTCATGGGTCCTTAATCTGACAATCTTCGATGACCAAAAGCGACTTGATGCCCAGCAAGGTAATTTGACAGATTACATGCACCTTGACACACCTGCCGACGAGGGCACGTTGAGACAATTCTGCGAGGACTTTTTGTACGCCCATCACGTCAGACCCGAAACGATGCGCAGAACCTTTACGTCGACTAAGACACATCTCATGTACGAACTTCCAGAGCTTAAAAGCCCGTCACAGACATGTGAGAAGGCGGTTCAAAGTTTTGTTCCTGCGCGACACTCTCGCGCTTTACCTGACTTGCGAATCGGGCGCTCGGTTAACGGGTTCGCGTAGGCTCGTACCGCGTGTTGAGTCTCTCAAAGTTGGCCACGCGGCCAACATCGTTGCGAAGGAACCACAAAGAAACTGTGGAGATCAACAACGTAACCATCACTTGTCTTTTCGAACACGACAATCGGCTTTACAGTAGCAGCAGGCGGCATTTTAGTCAAGGCCCATCAGCTTCCGTCTTGGCCCTGTGACACCCATCACTTGCTTCGAGTCTAAGAGATCCAACATTTCATGGCCAGTGTGGATTGCGGCAGGCATTGTTTCTATGGACCGAGACAAGTGAGCAAGTTTTCTGATGCGTGTTTTTGCTCAAACGTTCAATCTTCACCCATGCTCTCTGTCGCCACCCTGAGACCCTAATAATTGGAAATTTATCGTCAACTGCTAAAAACAGAGAGAAGAAACCTTTAAAGGCTTCTAGATCCAAGTAGGTATGGGCACTCATGTTACTGCAGTCAGCTGAATCGCCGCTAAAGAACATTTATCGTCGTTTCAGCACGCTCCTTGTCCTGTTTGCAATTAACACATTTCGTCTGAAACGTCATTCTCTAGAGTAACTCGAATTTTCATTACAGGCTTCAGATGAAAGCGACTCACGGATTACAGGTTACAAAATGGAGAGACTCACCTCTGCTACCAGTGCTTCTGATTGCGATATTTTTCTTTGTTGGGCGGAATTATGGTTTAGCAGCTATGCCTGAACTGCCGACATTTTTAATGGTCGACTCTCTTTCAGAATCTAATTGGACTCGCGTTGAAGTCCCCAACCTTTCCCTTACACGCGTTCATCACGCCGGCCTTTTGCACCAAAAAATTTGGATCATTCCATTCGATGAAATGTGGCATGTGGGATTATTGCAAAGAACTCAGCAGGAAGCGTGTCCAGGGTCGTATAGCCCTGCTGAATCACATGTGGTAAGCGGGGCGACGGTGGAATCTACTGCAAGTGAGATAGCTGGCCGAATCAGACGCAATCGCCGCGTAGCGCCATTACTCCCGCTTGGTCGACCATTTCTGTTGGAAGATGGAAAAGATCGAGAAGTAGTTTATGCATTTGGTATGGCAGTTCAAGGAGTGTTTCCACAACGTTCGTCTCGGTGGTTTCCGCGAGTTGTGAAGCCAGTACCACTCATTCAAGAGACGAGGACCGCAATTAATAACGGGACGGAGGTTACACGAGATGACAAGTTTTGCACTTCTGATCGAGCTAAATGGCTTGCCCGGGCAGTCTCGTATGCTGTCCGCCGCTTCAAACTAAAGGGTTTCATCCCAAAATCGAATCCAATGGATGATGCAAAGTACAATGAGGCGATATGCTGTCGAGAGGACATTGATGACACTGAAGATCTCGCGCAATGTGGATTGGAATGCGATCGTAGCGGTTTGTACAACATCTTGTCTATGTTTCCCCAAGGGCGATAACACCTTAATACAATACAAACACTTCTTGTAAGTTACAACCTAATATTATGCTTATCACAAAAAAAGTTTTACCTGGTCAAGCTGTTTTCCTTGCGGCCGGTTAATCTCCTTCCAGCCCATGCAGCTACTGCACCAGCTATTGATGGCAACGCTGGAATGACTTTTGTGAGAGAGTCTATTCCTGAAAAGGTGTGTACAGTGAGGCTCTGGGGGAAAAGCTCAGCATAGCGAGGGGAATAAGTATGAACGGTACTATCCCAATGCGCTCCGTCTGTTCTAACCAAATTGCCACCGTCCCACAGGTGCTCGAGAACTGAGAAATTATAAACAACTCGACCTGGTGCTCGTATCGTCCGGGCAAATGCGCCTGACCTCAGACCAACGGTACAAAAACACACGATTGGACGGTTGGAATCCAAAAACTGACGAGAGTCGCCGGCATTGAGAGCGTCTGGAAGAGTGCCTTCAAGAGATTCCGCGGGGTCACGAACATCAATTAGTAACGGATTATCCAGGTTACTCAGACTGGAGGCTTCCAGAAAGGGAGTGTCTGGGAGAAAGGATTGAACTTTTTCGCGGAGCTGTCGGGCATTCTTGCGGCGCTTCTCATCGTCTGACATTGTGGTTGCACACACTGTTAACGACTGCTTGACGTTTTTGTCAGGAGCTCGTGTAATGGCACAGCTAATTTTTCTCTTGTCACGGCACGGAAAGGTCTCGCAGATAGCAAGGGACCAATGCTTGTGGCAAAGATAATGCTACGGATTGGTTTTTGCAGGAGACTAGGCAGAATGTCCCGAGTGCGACAGCAGTGTGCGATTTAATAAGGTTTTGCATGCAATGGGAAGGTTTGGCGATAAGGGAGACTACTTATTAAATGGGCCTCCTAAACAGACGCACTCTGGCAAAGGATTATCCACGCTTAATTCATTCACGGGGACGAACGAAAATTCGCCCAATGAAATCTCGGCAAGCCAAGAAACAACGTGTTGAACTCGCGGCGTAAGCACATGGTACTGTACTGTACGCCTTGTTCAATACAGTACTGTACAGTACAGTTGAACAGTTTTCACGCTTTTCCTTTGAATAAATTTAAAGTTGCCTTCACAGCAACTCGTCGGGTCTTACAAACAACATCTCCATTACAGGACTGTAAAGGAACCCCACTCTTCCCCTGAACCATTTTATGAAAGTTGCAACTTTCTGAAACAGAAAGAAACCGGAATGTCTACGCAGCACGTAATTGGTCAATAACTGTACTGTTGTTGGACACACTCGAAACCTGTGTAACCTGTACACATGGCATGTGAGTCGGTGTGTTTGTAATGCAAAGAGAAAATTTGAGTATTATCGTGAGGACACATACCAGGTAAACTGCATGCAAGACGAAGAATTCTTCATTGCATTCTTATCGATAGGCCTTGACTATGAATGCCATATTGCATTCTGGGAAGCTATCAGAGTCATGGCTGAGCAGTCAGTATAAAGGGTAGGAATGCAGATATCCGCTTGGGGATGAGGAGATAGCCGGCGGATAGTGCCTATCGATCTCGCCTTGCACTCTTCGACTATCCTTTTGCACAGTTGACTGATTGATATCTGATCCTTTTGCTAATGAATTACTTTACCACAGACATATGCAGGTGCAACATGCATAGTCTTGAATACCCCACTGTAACAAACCTAAAACAATTAGGTTTGAATAGGGTGGCTAAACTCTGCATGTTGTGGGGCGCGACATAATACAGACGCCGCACACGTGGACCAAATTGCATAACTAAGCTGCTGATAAAGCCGAGTCTTCACTCCTCCCGCCGAGCGTGCGCTGCGGGTTGCGACAGCGGCCGCGTATTCGTCGATTACCTTGGACGTCGTCGCAGACGGCGATCCAAGTGAGTCGAAGGCTAGCGGCACAAACTTCCATCCCAGTTTTGATCGTCCTGGGAGGGCTTCACCGGGGATGGCTGCTACTTTGCTGGTAAGCTCCCTATTTTTCCGTCTTTCCGCTGCATTGGCAACGGCGCGCACCTCACGCGCTCCAATGGACATGAACCCCTCTTGGAATGGCGATATTACTGTGACGTCGTACGCCACCGGGAGGGGCGGCAAGGTGTTGATCTCTTCCGATCTCGGGTACACTAGAATGTCAGCAGGCCGTGCATTCAGTCCGGGAAGTAAGTATTTCACCTCATATTGGACGCCGACTCCTGCTGCTTTGAACAGTTGTCGGCCAAATACCTTCACCACGGCATTGTGCCGGTTAGTCCATCCCAGGCCTTTTTTGCAAAAATCCGCGGCATGATCACCTCTGTTGTCCATGGGCCTGTTGCACTCCGCGCGTTGCAGCGGCACAGTGTCGTCAAACACGCGAACTCCCAGGTGGCGGCGTAGCATCACTGACCACATCTTATTACAGGTCCGGCTGACCACAGACGGATGTGCGGTGAGAAAGGCTGCAGCAGGCGTCTCTAAGTATGCCTGGCGGCGGATCCTTCGCCGAATATCAGCTTCCGTATGCAGCGTAGTGCTTGGGTACCTCCCCCATTCGTCTTCTTTCCAGAATACCTTTGCTGCCGACTTGCACCAGGCCCGATATAAAATACTGTGTGTATTATCGGGCTTGTTTGCAAGATTGGCCGCTGTCAGCGTTTCTGGGAGACCACCGTGTCCGTCGGAGAAGCTTGGGTGGAGTCGTCAGACAAACTCGAGAGGGTGGGTATCAGCATGTGCATAGCTTTGTGCACGGTGGTGCGCTACGCTAGGATCATCGGGGCATGTCACTTGTTCGGAGTCGATGACGCTGGCCGCATACGACGCTAGATTCAGCGTTGCCACGGGTGTGAATCCGTGGCCTCCGAGGCGCAGCGGAAGAGCCACTTGCTGACGGACCGCACTTGTCATCGGCACGTTGTTTGACCGCGCGTAATATTCCATCTGTTCTTGGTCAAATCTCATTGCCAGGACGCTTGTTGCACTCGGCGGTGTTAGCTTCATCACATGATGTAGCTTGCATGCCGAGGCACAAACGCGGTGGAGGTGGAACCGGATGCGAGCATCCCCAATCCCATCGATCAGCGATAGCGTGTTTTTGCATCCTGCAATTTTTTTCATTGAGAAAGTTCTCCATGAATCCAGGCGAACCGATCGGGGCGCCGAGGAGGTCAATGCCGTGGTTTGAGAAGTTCTCATTTGGAAAGCGGTGCAGTAGGGGTGTCTCAGTGGCAGGGTGGCGCGGCCAGAATAGGCGTGTTCTCGCCGGGTTTAGATACAGGCCATGATCAGGTCCCTTAGACCTCAGGATCTCGACAGCCTTGTCGAGCTCAGTGTGATTGCCTACCAGGGTGCAGTCATCCTTTTGCTATAGTGTTACACTTGTCGATATCGTCCTGGCCCGCTGTAAACCACAACTGAACTGTTCATGCAATAGTTTATTGCAGTTAACAGGTAAAGATGACCGATAGTCCCTCTATCAACTCCATCGCGTGACGACTGCTAGAGGTGATTTATTGACTACCGCTGATATTAAAGAGTAAAGTGCCGTGATACCTTCATCGTCGAGCAAGCGGGTGCGTAGAAGACGAAGTGGAATCTTTACGGCGGTGGTAACAAGCACGTCGAGGAGCCGAGAAGGGTGATAGGGTTACATCTTCGAAAGGAGAAATACTTAAAACTAATTACCCCAAGGAGTTGTTGTAAGCGCCAAAAGTGCTGCCGTGGTCTGGTTGAGCGACCACAAAGATATTGGCAAGTAAGACAGTTTAAAGGGCTGTAGGTGAGTATAGAAGGGGCCAGATCTACCAAGGCTTTGTTAGTGGTGTAAAAGCAACAGGTCTTATATGAATTTGACTACGAACTTCCCAACCATTTGCGACTGACTTGATGTTTTCTGACAACTTGCCTCACACCTGCAGGAGGAAGCAGTTTACTCAGCTTATACCCCTAATATCTGGATATCCTGTACAATTCAATGACCGCAAATTTGACTTGCTTTAAGGTGAGTACATGTTCTTGTACATGAATTTTGAGGATACTATATTCTCAACTACAGTTTTGTCAGCTCTTTTTACATCAAGTTTCAACCTCTCAAGTTGAAACGTTTTGCTGCGAGGGCTTGCGTAAATTTGCGTTGAAATATGCGGTTGATAGATGCTTCAGGAAATGAACGTATTCGCTGTTATCGTCTGTCTGAACAGTTTGTGACACTCCTTTTGCTCCAAATCAAATTGGAAACCGGACGACTTCAACATGACTCTTTTTCGCCCAGCACCATCAAAACTCATTTTGTTTTAGAATAGAAGGTCTGATACGCGTGCTTGAATAACTGAAGGGTTAAAAACGGGCCCTCAGTTGCTACATGATCGTCAAAAATCTTCCAACACTTAAGAAGGTTAGTCGACAGAGCCTACTGGTCTTCTGTAGCAAATTTAGTGGTTTTATTCTCTCTTGATGGGCTCATGCAACAACAGGTCCTGCGACTGCTGTCAAAACATCTATAAATCTACATTTTAACACTATTACGCATCGTATTAGAACACAATACGGAAGACCTGTCTCACTTGCCGAAGCATATAGCGAGTAACCAATATCAACCACCAACAGCTGGCGTATAATCTGCACCGTGTGCTCCCTTGGGATGTGCTTGTGACACAAATTGTCGCAGATATCACAAATGACCACATCCGACTTAAAGAGGGGCATCGCTGGGCCTAAACTACTTGCAAAAACTAGTGTTTCCATCTCCAATACATCCATTGGGCAAGATTCCCAGTCATCATATTCACCACCATCCTGACCACCGTCCAATCCAATTAACATTTCCTTCTCCAACAAAACAATACCGTCTGGAGAGCATGGTAAATACCTCTCATCCTTCCTCGCCAAAATTTCAACCTGGTAAACATCCCGCAATAGTTAGCTTGCACGCACCGCGCTTATAACAATACGTTCATTGGCAACTTCACGCTTCATTGCTTCTGTTTATACCTTACTACTCAACCAACTCTTCATGAGATCCTCCAAACATTCCTTTCTCGTCTTCTTCTTATCTAACGCGTTACTCTCACATCTTTCCCTGATCTTCAAAATGCTGCTCACATCAGAGTTCTTCAACAAAAATCTTCCAAGTAATTATGAAAGTAACGGGGAACTTTCGTAAAAAACCAATCGGCGCACGTTTTCCCTGTTGTTAGGATCTCTTATCCTTCCTCCAGTGCAGCTTCCCTTGCTAATTTTGCGGTTGGAGTCTCCTTGTCATGATTGGTGAACAGCAAAGCGTCCGTCTTGTAATCGGCTCTAGGAACTGCTATCCAAGTTTCAATCGAATCCCTGATTAGTCTAGGAACTCCATATATAAAACATAGAACCTTAAAAAAGCTTTGTGTTCTATGCTTCTGGATGTAAACTGCATTTAATTTCTTCTCCCCTGTTATCATTGTCCTAGATCCCGCATTTCGCGATGCAAAGAAAACTTCGGCCCCAAATGACGGATTATCGTCAATAACGAGTTCCTTCCTGTGATCAAACTGCAATTCGCCAACACCATTCCTCCTTTTAATATGTTACATCATTGACTGCACCTTTCTCTAGCTCACATGATTGCACAGATCCTGCGATCTGACTAGGCTCAATTTCATCATCATTTTCCTCCCGTTCTCCCTCTATTTCCTCCACGTCAAATCTACTGGAGTTCAAGTACGACTGTGCTACAAATAAACGGACCTTGAGAAATTTATCCGGCATGACATACAAGGTTGCAATACCAAAATTAGACATTAATTCATAAACTCCTGCTTTACGTAGCCTCGTTCAGCTGTAACAATGAAGCTAATCAACGACTCTTCACCCCTTCCATCCAACAGAGTAGTCATCAGCTTCCTCGCATTTTTAATTTGCGAAATTTGTCTCCTTCTAAACTGTAGCATAAATATCACATCGAAAAAAAGCACGTGCGACTGCATCCGCAGAGTGGCATTTTCTGTCAGCTTTTCGCGCGCTCAGTGTCTTCAAGTGGTTATCGATGGCCCTTTTCCCAAATGTTTCGTCTTTCCATGTTGCTAGAATGTACAAAGGGATGAACAAAAACCTTCTGTCTATCCCTTAAAGCAAGGGTCTCAAAAGCGGAAAGCTGTCTATATTCTGATCCCGCTGCGTATTCCAGTGCGGTCCTCATTTACAGTCTCTTCGAATCCACGAATATGCCAGACCATTGTTTGAAATAAACCCAGCACGGTAAAGAGAAGGTAGAACACACCCCAACTTCTGCAGATTTTGTATTCCATGCTGTAAAATGAAACAAGTTGCATGCGACTACAATAAAACGGCAACATACCTAAAATGTTACCCTTTTCCAATGATTCAATGAAAATACGTTCATTAAGCCACTCAGCTGGTTGAACTAACAAACCGTTAATAGGGAGAACAATAAACCCCCTCGAGTCAGAGGAAGGCTTCTTACATTAAAGACAAGACACAAGTTATTAACAGCGGTTGAGCAGAACATTCTAGCTCTCTGCTGCACAAGATTGTGGGAAAAGTCTCTCACCATCATATCACCTTGGTTCCGGCAGGACTCTAACTTCCAACACGTACTGACATCGACATTTGGAGCTACCCTCCTCCTTCTCCCACACCTCCTTCCACCTCTTCCAGGACCTCTTTCAGCTGCAGAGGCTCCTCCTCTTCCTCTACTACTCCCCCTTGTAGAATCTACTCTCACCTCATCTTGCTCCAATTCCAATACCTGTACAACGCTTGCGGTCTGAACTGCGTTTGTTTCAAGATTGATCCTTATTCCATCGGAAAACCTTCCTGTTGAATGGGTGGTCCTGATTCTCCCCCTCTACTTGCGATAGCTCTAACGCCGACTAAGGACCTTCTATGCAGACCAAGATGTGTCGTTGCAGCCTTGTACCTGTTTGGCCCTTGCTTTCTTGCCAATGAGCCTCCACCCCATGCAGAGGCTCCAGCGGTTCGTGTGTCGGTATTTTGCTCCCCACTTGGGCCTAAGAGGGATGATGTGGGGGAAGTCGGACAGCTGAGGTCCTAAAATTGATCAGAAAGGGGTATGTTGAGCATGGAATAATGCAATCTGGAGTGTGATAGATGGATGCTTTCAGCTTAGCCGGAAGTGGACCAATTTCAATCATTAAAAATGCGTAAATGACTTACTAAGATCTGCCACGCCGTCCCACAAACTGATCAGTGAGCTGATCTATTCTCTTGCTTCCAGGGGCACTTGAAATGACCGTTTAAAAACTCCCATTGAACACAATAATGATCTATTGAGCTGTAACGGCCAGGAGCCAATTGTTCCATTGTCCATTTTACTGTGCAGAATACAAATTAGGGATGTAGACTTTTATTCTAAATATAAAGTCTCAAAAAAATATACTAAGCGCCATGGAATACATTGAAGGGAATCGTGTGAACGAGAGAGAGTAGTAAAAGATATTTCTTCAAGGTAAATATTTAGGTGCCACACTCATGCCCGCCACCCGTCGGCCAGGGGTGCGAATTGATGATTCCAATATATAGATTTGTTAGATTAACACTTGACATCAACGAGAAACTTGGCGTGTACTGACAACTAATGATGCCAGAGGTTCATTAAATTAACAAACCACACTCATCCAAATTTAAAAAATTACTCTAGCGATAAATGTAATAGGCTATAAGCGTAACGGCACTTTAATTGAAACCGGTCCCGTTTCAGGGCTTGGAAAGCACCAAAAATGACTAAAATTAAACATTTTCAAAATATCATAATTGAAATGGGTATTTTCCCTGACCCGGACATTAGGCCTTGTACCATTCCAAGGAATGCAGCATGTTCTTGGAATGGTAATACTGTGTCTTTGTAGATGCAATTTACAATTGGAATAGATCAAAGGCGACGAACACCGCAGAGAGTGTAGTTCTACGCTTTCTCGGGTGAATATTATAGGCTAAATACAGAAGTACACGACCTTGACATTTTTTCAGAAGCAACTTATTTTCATCTACCTCTGTACTGAACAGAACAAGGTAAATAATCTTTCATTGTCGCAGCTCGCTCAATGCGCCAAGAAAATTTGTAAACTGGCTGCATCTCTGGGCAAAGCAACTTTTTTCCGTATTATTGCAAGTGTAAAAAGATTGGGCGCCAAACTACGTAGTGCAATTACAAAGCGAACTCGAGGTAATAAATTGGTACACCATTCTCTAGAGGAGGCTTTATTCCGCTATGTTATTTCCAATCAATCAAACTGACGCAACTTAAACGGCCCCATTAAATGTTCAAACTCTCGCTATCTGCAGGATAGAAGAAACGAGAGTATGGCAGAGAGCAAAAAGTCTCATTTATTATTTTGCGAGGGATGGCTAGAAAACTTTAAGAAGCGGTGGGGACTACAGGTTCAAGTCCTTTGGTGAAAGTGGGGATGCAGATTTTGCAGCAGTTGAAAGAGAACTACCGAGACTGAAAGAGGACTTGTCTCAGTATGACCCAAAGTACGATTTCAATTGTGATGAATCTGGAATTTTTTATCGGGTGGCCCCAGATACGACTATTGGAACAGAACGTTTTCCAGGACGGAAGAAAGCAAAGGAAATGATAAACTTTATGCAATCTTGTAATGCAGCTGGCTCTCTGTAGTTTGAGCTGATGCTGATAGCAAACTAGTTTATACCGAGATGTTTTAGTGGGAATACAGGGAAGTACCTGGGACTCGATTACCACGCGAATAATAAGGTGTGGATGACCACAAGTCTTTTCCCAGAATGATTAACTCGGTTTGACCAGTGGATTGGTTCTACGTCTCGTTCAAACAGCTTTAATAATTTACAATTGCAGTGAAAATGATATAAACGAAACTCTACCACAAATGAAGTACACAACAGTGTTTTCTTTCCACCAAATACGACCTCAAAGTTGCAGCCGGTTGATTCTGGCGTTATTGCAGCTATGAAACTCCGTTTCCGATCACTCCAAATGGAAGAATTTGATAATTTAGTTTGATGAGAATGTGAAAGACATACACAAAATTGATGTACTATCTACTATGAAATGGCTGAGAATTATTTGGAGGGAGTTATTTGACCGCATCTTTACTCATTCCTAGAGACATACAGTTATTCTGAAGTATCCTCAGAGTTGCAGTGATGTGATGGTACTCTACAATGTTTGCACACCTGTAGATGAGCAAATAATCGTGTATGTCGAAGGAAATATTGCACGCCTCGAGCCTGTTAGATGCAGCATGGGTATATTGGAGCTACTTAATTCATCTGAAGAGAACGACTGCATTGAATTTGCTATATATGATGTACTAGTGTCCAAATTGTTGGACAAAATGCGGTGGCCTAGGTTTATGTGGGAGAAAGTATTTATTTATTAGTCCATAAGAAACAAAAAACTGAGTACTTGTCGCGATCTTGGTATGTAACTCTGGAGTAGAGCCTGATTGAGTTGTTGAAGAGAACCGGATACGTTGGGTTGGGAGGGTAGTTCAGAGCCCACCCAAAGAGGAGAGGAGGTTGAGTGTCGGTTGAGTGTTTGGGCCTTAAGTATGGAATATATTGCTAGAATCCCTTTTCCTCTTGCATCAAAATTTTATCCATTCATCTTTACATACTCTTGTATCTGTGGTCCAATTTGCCTCAGAAGCTAAATAAACTCGGCAACTATTTGAGTACGAGGTCCCCAAACCAAATATATGATTTGCTGTCGTCAGTGACGTAGCCAGGTGGTCAATAGGTTGAATCGAATGTGTTACCTTTTTGGGATCAATCAGCGTGAAGCTTAATTAATGGTAGGGAAACTCCTATACCGAAATCACAAGAGGGCGCACCTGGTCTACAACTATGGCCCATGTATTACATACCCTTCGGGGAAAAAATTCCAAATCTACTGGGGCATAGTGACTGCCAGTCTTTCTGAAAGCATGCAGTTGGTTCTTTTAAGCGCTGCCCATTTGAAACAAACAAATATTCAGATGGGCGGCTCGAAGTGGTGTTAAAGACATACCATTCGTACAAAAGGTCCAACTGGTGAACTGTATCCAAAGGGCACTTGCGTGACCTATGGAGCCGCAACTCGTTTCTTCGCCTGATTTTTATGCCGGCCAGAATCGCAGGGATCTTTAAATAATCTTTTGTCGTGGGATATCAATAATTCAATCAGTCTGAAAAGACGCTGTAAGGCCTGGTCTTCTAAAGGTGTAGAATTGAAGCGTTAAGGATATACAAGCTAAAGGTAGGAAATGCGGTTGGCTATGGACTCTTCTCCTACCTTAACCTCATTAAATAGCCATCCGATATAGACGGAAGTATCGAGTTCACTGTCTTGGAACGGATCGCCATTATCCTCGTCTCAAATGTGGTGCAAGGTGATATGGAAGCATGCGTCGTCGCAGGTCGCGCATGGAAATTTTATGGCGCACGTTTCGAGGATGATATGGCACATTCTTATTGGCTGTTAATACTAACTACCTGCATCGGCGAAAGCCAGGCTACCACTACATAATGTTCGGCTGTAAGCAGGCTACCCTTGCAATGGATGTATCATGTACACATGGTTGACTGTTACAACTACTACTACTAACACTGATTAACACTAACACTAATTATACACCCACGGGCAATGCACATACTAATGCAATTATCAGTGTGGCACCGAAGGCAACACTACACCTGGACGTATTAGTATGCCCTCCGTGGCACACGTGGGCTAACTCTAGGGCGCACAGCGCCCTGACACTGGATCCTTATTTGATGTCTAGGATTGGGTGGCTGCCCAGCCACAAGTGGGGCTAACCGCTGATTTTAATGCCGCCAACGCAGGTTGTAACTCTACAAGCAAGTGCTATTAATACGAAGCACGAAGTTTCCATGTCAAGTACGGCGTTAAAGCGCGACAAGATTTCCTCTTGTTGTAGAACCTTTTGTTGTGGTTGTGAATCCCCTGTACCTCGAGAAGCGAGCGCGTTGCGTTCGAAACATCGACTATGGCTAAGCGTCTTCACCTTTCTTCTTCACCCAAGCTCCCCCCTTTTTCCCCTTTTTCCCCCACTACCACCCCGCATTATCGAGACCCCGAGAAGAAGCCTTCACGGTGTGTGCAACTCTGGTTGCACGCTGTCCGCCTCGATTCCAGTGACTCGATTCCAGGAACTATTACATTGCTAAACCCTTGGGCGTGAGCACCCGTTGCGTTTGGATGTACCTTCGACGGAACCCCTTTTTCCCTTGCGCACCCCGCGTGTTGTTGGTATGTTGTTGTAGTGTTTCCCTCTCGCTAGTTGCACTACATCGCTTTGGGAACGTTTGAAAGTATCGGACGATCTTACTAAAGCCTCTCGTTGTTTTTACCTTTCACATTGGTATTGGTGTATTATTTTGTTTGCTTTTCCTGGGCGTTTGCACAAAATTTCTGGTCTCCCGACCTAGAATCGACGACCTATAAACGGGACCGGACATCTTCTCAATTCTTATCTACTCTTCGACTTGTATAAGTCACCCGCCGTTGAGAAGTGAAGTACTTGGAAGTTAAGGTGGTCAACTCATTCCTATCGCTGTGTGTTATAATTGTTTTCGTTCGTTTGTTGACTGTTATTATACGTTTGTTTCGTAATTCAAGAATATCGAGCTGTCAATCGAGAAGGAGCACATCAAGTGCACCAGCTCGAGCACCACGCTCGAATTCAAGACCAAATCCTGAGATAAAGGCAATTTTCGGCAACTGGACTGCAGCCAGAGCCGCAACTTCGCAAGCCACCGAACAATCTCATGTGCGAGATGGTTAATCGGCCGTTTTCGCGCCAGGCGCAGGACCGTCGACCTCGCAGGCTCTGCCTTGCGAACGCACACTTTCCGAAAACCTGGAAGCCGTTACGGCATATCAAGATCTGACCCTCTCGGAATCCCATGGCAGTACGGAAGTTCGGATGGCTACGGGACACAGTCAAGTGGTGGGACGTACTATGGTGCAAGCTACGCGAGAAGGTGCTCGGCCTGCCCAGTAGGAGGTAAGGACTCAAGGAAGTACAACTGATACTCCCGTTCTGTCATCGCCGCAGCCTTCGGGAGTTCGTGGGACATCAGGTAAAACTGTGTCTACCCCTTTCTTGGGTGATCTTCCGATGTCAAGGCCAAGCTCAACAAATTCTGGGCCCAGGACTTCAGACCGGGTAACTCTCATCAGTACTAAACCGCCGCCAGTGCAAGTCATGACCGTCACTGTTTCAAGCAGTGCTCCGTCCCTACCCATTTCCTCGGGCTCGTCGGAAAGCTCCCCCGATTCAGGAGAGCAGCCGCAAGGATCAAGTCGGCTAACGCTGGTACAAGCAGAACCGGGTACTACGCAAGAACAGGGCCAAGGCCAGACGTTTGCAGGGTCTGAGACACGTATACCGGAGAATTGGCAGCAATTCGTGCAGGCTTTGCCGACTTCGGCAGGAGCGTAAACGCCCCCGCCGAGTTATTGGACGCAAGGCATGGTACCGTCGCCGCCGCCAGTGGCGCCGATGACTGTCTAGGTTCCTTCTCAGGCACCTTGTGTCCCAGCTCCGGTTCAGCAACTGTACTACCCGCCACTGATAATTGCGCCGCCGAGTAAATTAGACCCGGAGACGCGACGCCAAATTGAAGCGCAATCCCGCAGTATGGCTATTGCTCCGATTCCCCCTATCATGACCCAAGGCAGAGTGGCTGCACGTTCAGGTAAAGCGGGACCGTCACAAGGTACCACCGAGCAAGTTCAAGCAATCACGCAGGTTATCCAAGTATTACCTGTCCCATCGAAAGTCACAGAAAGAGAACAGGTTCACCCAGTTCGTGGGACGATGCAAGTTGAATCGCATCAGCATCAGGATGTCGTGAGTATTTGTCGTCGTGAAGATCAAACAACTCAGAGAGCACTTTCTGACCGTGTCGAAGAAGCGGTCGCGGCAATCACTGATGATCTGAACGCCGCACGCATAAGTTCGGAAGCTTTGGAGATAAGTTTAAATCAGCTGATCACAACGCTGACGGACACCAACTCAACGGAGATGCCGGATGTACTCCGCAACCTTCGAGATCTAAGTGGGGATGTCAGTGCAATACTCGAGAACACAGTGCAGCAGATATCGCAAGCCGCTGCCGGACCGTCTGTTCCCACAGAAGAAGCACAAGCTGTTGCATCAGGGCAACATCCCGGAAGAGGAACGCTGGGACATGATATGAATTACATCGACAACATTATCGATCCGAACACACCCGATGGAGACTGTGGGTGCAAATCTAATTACAAATGTCGCCGTCAAGAGGAACGTAGTCGTCGAGGTCGTCGAAAGAACAAGCGTCGTTCTGGCCGGAGGAAAGATCCGTCGTACTATTCTAGCGATGACGAACCTTCCGAGTCATCGAGTTCAAGTCATGAATCAAATTCAGGCTCCGAAGAAGAAGGTATGGATTGGGAAAGTGCCAGCCTAGTCCCAAATGTTCGTATGCGTGGACCGAGGTACGTAATGCTCGAGTAGCTACGGTCGAGCAACCCGAACTTCAAGGAGGCTCTAAGCTACCGCACGTATCGACTGGAGGATACATCGTAAAGTGGGACAGGAAGACAATCTGGAAAGATTCGCGATCATCTCAAGAGAATGGAGTTGGCAATGAGTGACACCATCTTCAGTAGTGAAGATCCCATCATGATTCTTGAACTCCTCTCTCGCTTCATGGAGGAAGCGAACAACAACCAGATAAGTGACGCGCCAGCTTTCATAGCATTACCTGACTTTCTGACTAAGGATTCTGCCATGCAGTTCCGCAGTGTGATGGCATCATCCTACACAAATGCCGGAGGAATTTCCCCTTGGTCTGAGGCAGTGCAATATCTACTTCGCACTTACGCGACGCCGAACGCCATTCGGAACGCCATCCATCAATTCCTTTCATGCGCGCAGAAGACAGGAGAAGACGAAAGAGCCTTTGGCCTTCGGCTTGCCAAAGCAGGCACCCGCTTCGGCAATGTGTTTGCCGAATGGGACAATATCAGCACGGTCATCGATGGTCTCCATAATACCACCAGAGCGTTGGACGCCCGTCATAGGGAGGGCCTTGGGGCTAATCTCACGTTCGAGCAGATTTTGCACTACGCACAAGATCAAGGAGAGTCCATCCGGGATCTAACCGAGGAATACGCACTCAAGAGTCGCACTACCGACTTAACTGTGCGAGAAAAGAACACTACAACTCAGAAGACAGGACTAGACCCAGACCCAGAGGAACACCAAAACTCTTCGCTGAGTCATCGGAAGAATTCCGCGACGGAACCTCTAGGGGTTACAGCGACTGTGGTCACGACCATTGTAATGCAGATCTGCACTATGACGCTCCGGCAATGTCCGACAATACTTTGAGTTTGCTGATGGGTTCGTACGATGTTACATACCCTGGAGAGACTTTATGAACAGCCCCAAGTGAACATGATGTAGAACTGTTCGCCATGCGTCAAGTATCCGCACCGTATGTCCCACATCATAATGGATACCCATAAGTGGAGAAGTCCAGACTGGGATAGGTAGATACACATCAAGGCCGTGGATCAGGTAATGGTAAGAGACAGCCGATTATATAGTGGTATTGCTACAAGCATGGGCATCTGGCAACGGAACGCACATTGCAAGCCAGGGATCTTCCGTCCATGGTTGACAACTACCATGCGTTGAACGAGGCCGAGCGCCGTAGTGTACCGATCCGTTCGTACCTACAAGTGAAGGAACTCATCCAGAAGGCCAAGTAAAACGCTGCCCACCAACATAATGGCTCTGACCAGTACGGTCAAAACAGAGGACAAGCACAGCACCCGCGTGTCGTGTTCGCCACTCACGAGCCGGCGCCACCAATGAATTCTGCGGTGCAGCCCGTGACCGTACTCAAGAAAGAACAACAAGGGGACGCAAAAGCGTCGGTGAAAGACAAGAAGAATTCGAAAAACTAAGTATGGTTCTACTTTCTCCTGGGACGTTGCCGCCGTACAAACCCGCGACAGTGACTTGGAGGGAGGAACCCTACGTCAGATGCATAAAAGGCCCCGTGACGCGTGCAAACGCGAAGAGACAGACTTCTCCATGGAGGAATACGCATCGTAAGCATTCCGTCCATCGCCCCTTTTCTAATTACACCCCACTGCACCTTCGAGTAGTATGTCTGCTCATGCACCGACGTAATTAAAAGGTATACGCCGAGTTTGGACTCACCATGACCGCAATGGCACGATGTCTAAATGTGCTAAACACGGGCGCGGGTCCGAACTTTTTGCATCAAAGTTTGCTACCGGAAGAATTATTAGCGAATCTACGCCAGACAGGACTACCTGTTGTTAGAGACGCCAACGAACGGTTGATCCGATCATTGGGGATTGCAGCACTGGTAGTTCGCCTCGGCAGCTGCACAGTAAAAGTTGATTTCATGGTTTGTGAAACCTTAGCAGCACCCGTGATTCTTAGGTGCGATTTTTGTGATCTTTTCGTGGATGCGATTCGCCCCAGTACGAGGAAAGTGGTCATGGACGACGGAACGGAGATACCTGTAGTCCGTAGACCGCTGGAACCCGTCAAAACACTCAAGTGGGAACGGAAGGAGAACAGGAAAATGTCCATGCTCCGAAGTGGACAGGACGTAATTCGAACAAGACCAAAGCCTCTGAACGTGTACTCATACCCGCCAGATGTGAGAAGTTCGTTCACGTGATTACATCGCGAGCCGGACCGATTTTAATCGAGCCAAACGAGAGGGCGTTCGCCCGACATGGATTCTTGGCCACGATCGGCGCACATCATGTTGAAACTCTTCAAACTTTCGCTATTTTGGTTGCGAACTTCTCCGCAAAAGATTTCCTACTTCCCAAAGGCATGGTGTTAGGAACTGCATTGTCGTATCCGTCAATTGTGGTTCCCTGTACAATTCAGATTGCAGAGGTTAAAGATATGGAACCACAGGAATCCTCATCACCATTAGTGCAAGATCCAGTCAGGATTGCGCATGAGAACTACATGGCGACGCTGGAAGATTCGTCAAGTGAAACATCCGCTCAGGATGATAATATCGTTTCCTCTTCGGGAGATGACCCACTACTCTCCGTAAACCTCTCTAGATTCTCGCTGGAGAAGCAGCACAAGATTTCCGAGTTCATGCAACGGACATTGGACAAAGACGCTACGGAAAAACTGTCGTTGGATGATGCTGACTTAAGTCATTTGTCCAAAGAAGGACGAGAACGAGTGCGCGCTATGCTCACGAAGTTCCCCGAAATTTGGGATGGCACGTTAGGTAAGATCAATACGGTCGAACACCGCATCGATCTACTACTTGGGACTAAGCCGATATGTTCTCAACCATACCGGGCCGGGCCGAAGCAACGCGCAGTTGCACAAGCTGAAATCGATCGCATGCTCTGACTTGGAGTGATCGAGCGCGCCACCTCCCCATGGGCTTCACCAGTCGTCTTTGCCTCTAAGAAAGACGAAAACCTCAGGTTCTGTATCGACTATCGTCGATTAAACGCGGTAACCATACGGGATACCTATCCCATACCCAAGATGGATGAGTGCATCGACTCTCTCGGTGACGCAAACATCTTCACGACGTTCTGTTGTAGTTGTGGATACTGGAAAATCCACTTACATGAGGAGGCGCGTAACCAGACCGCGGTCCCCTGCCATTCAGGCCTCTACCGATTCCGTCGAATGCCGTTCGGGTTAACAAATGCCCCAGTGACTTTTCAAAGAGCATTAGATATACTCCTTTCTGGATTCAAATGGAAGATCTGTCTCGTCTATTTAGACAGCGTCATCATCTATTCGAATAAAATCGAAGACCACTACCAGCATGTCGAGGAGATCCTCGCATGCATGCATCAAACTGGAATTACACTGAAATTGAAGAAGTGTGACTTCTTCACCGATACGGTTCACTATCTCGGGCATCGGATTCGATCGGGCTCTCTAGAAACTGACAAGGCTGTAACAGTTGCGCTGAAGGATGCTAAGTATCCTCGCGACCAAACGGAACTTAAGTCCTTCCTCATACTTTGCAATTTATATCGCCGATTTGTCCCGCATCTTTCGCATGTTGCTGTACCACTCAATAAGATTCTCAAAAAGGAGATTCCATTTGAGTTACCACCTTTAACTATAGAAGAGGCTGAAACGTTCAATACGCTCATCAAGGCAGTCACAGAGCCACTGGTACTCGCCTTACCGAAGCTCAGACTCCCTTATTCCGTAGAAACTGACGCAAGTGACTACCAAGTTGGTTACGTACTCTTCCAAACATACGAAGATGGAACGCGTAAGCCAATCGGCAATTGGAGGCGATCCCTCACTACGGCTGAGAAGATTTACTCTGTCACAGAGAAGGAATGCCTAGCAGTTGTCTACTCACTGCTTTCCCTAAGACCATACCTAATGATGTAAAACTTCTTTGTGCACATTGACCACGATTCTTTGCGTTGCTTACTCTCTGTGAGGGACCCTTTCGGTCGACTCATGCGCTGGACGCTTCTAAGATGTGAGTACGATTTCGAAGAGCAGTACAAGAAAGAAATCAAGAACTTTCAAGCAGAAAAACTCCCCCGTCTTCGTACTACGGATGAGACTACGGTTGAAGTCGATACCGACATAGCCTGCCTACTCGGCGAAGTTCTACAACACAGATCGGACTTTTGTTAGCACCACCAATGCTTTTGCACAAAAATACTCCCCGCAGACGACATTGACCCTGAACAAAACTCCTTTTTCGACGTTCTCTCTTTTGAGTTGGGTGAAGCACGTCTAACCATGGACGTTGACCCTCTTTTGGCAACGGATATTAGCTCCGACCAGCCGACGGTGAAACAAATCACCTTGGGGGAGCTACTTCGTGCCCAATTGCGTGATCGGTTTTGCTCGCAAATCAGTTCCCGCCTTAATGAGGGGGAGGAGTTGCCGTTTTCTTTCGATGAGGACGGTTTTCTCATCGAAACTGTCGAGACATTACCACAGATCGTGATCCCTGATTCCATCAAGAACTGTGTATTACATCTTAGTCATCACTCGAGGTTGGCTGCCCATCCGGGGGGCCGCAAGTTATATTACATGTTACGCAGGCACTTCTACTTTCCCGCGATGGCAACTGATTGCTACGCACCTGTTGCCGTATGGACGGCCTGCGCAAGGGAACGGGTTAAGTTGCGAAAGAATGCATCACAAATGCAACTATTGCCCGCGACGGTACCATTCGAAATGGTCGACATCGACATACTGGGAGAGCTGATCCGCTCGGCAAGAGGTTATCGATACGTATTGGTAATCACGGACCGCTTCACTAAGCTGTTTCTACCCGTTCCGCTACGAAAGATTACCGCTGCAGAGATCTCCAAGGCTTTTGTGGAGAACTGGTTGTTTGTCTACGGGCCACTGCAGAATTTATTTTCATACAATGGAACGAAGTTCACGTCCCGAACCTTCCAACACATCTGCAAGTTGCTAGGGATCGAGAACTTATTCACCACCACTTACCACCCGCAAGCTAATGGGCAAGTGGAGAGGTTCAATCGAACCTTACTAGCCGCACTTCGGCACTACGTCGCTGATCATTCAAGGGACTGGGACATGTTTCTGGGAGCGGTGACGTACGCGTATAATATGCAACCTCATACATCAAAGAAGATAGCACCGTTCGACTTGGTGTTGAGTAAGCCGCCACCGCCGATATCTGTTCAAGCCAGACCGACATTAGTAGCAGAACAACCCGACCCTTCCAATTGTATGCAGAAGTGGAGGGCCTGGCTCCAAACTCTGATGTCCACTGCTGGTGAGGAGATCGCAGGGGCGCAAGAAAGGTACAAGCGCAACTTCGATGAACGTATGCGCAAGTCACGAGAAGAAATAGGACCTGTTTCCTATGTCTTCATTCGCAAGAAATACTTCAGCAAGGAACATCCTAAGCATAAGGTGGCACCACGTGCTTATGGCCCATACAAAGTGGTATCAAGTGACGACAAGACTGTGGTCGCTCATATCGGACACCAGCACGAGAGGATATCACCCGACAGGATCGTCAAAGCTCCACCCCCAATTACGGAGGTCAAGAGAATTCGGAGTATTCTTGCTGCACAGGTACCGAGTAGAACACGACTATCAGGAACTGCAGATATTCCGCTGGAACCTGACGCAGTACTGATTCCTGTCCCACTACGGACCAGATGAATCGTCACTCGTGCACCTTGGCGTGATATATCAACCGAAGAATTACAGGCAGTGTTGCCGGAGAGCTCGGCCGAGGTCTATTGGCATCCTGAAGACGTACGTTCAGCCGTATTCGGACGAGCTATTTCGAGTAGGGACGTGGAAGGCCTGGAACCTGAAGCATCAGCCAGTAAATCCGCGGATATCGCAACGGACGGTGAGGAAGACAAGAACCATCAAGAACCCGAAGTTTTGACAGAGCAAGTAACATAAGAAGGAGATGGGGCCATCCCATCTCAAGTGAAAGAAGTGAATGAGCCGCTGTTCGCAGCCTTACAGGGTGAGAAGTGGCAAGATATTGAGCATGAAGAAGAGTTTGGAGAGCAGGTCGAGCAGGAGCACCTTCCTGAGGAAAATGAAGGTACCTCGAACTGGGCTATGTTTGGACGCTACCCCAAAAGGGAAAGTGCATCGCAGCACGCGGCTTCAGCGTAAGACAACAGATGACTTGGCCAAAGAGGATCAAGGACGTCAATCCCCATCGGGGGACAATTTCCTCCGAAGGGCAAGGAGTTTTTCGTTAAAAAGATACGCAGCATTCTAGGCCAAGCCGCATTTTGAGTAGCAAGAAGAAGGAAAGAAGGACCACGTTGGACGACAAGGACTACTACGTGGAAGACTTGATTGAGCACCGTGACATGGCACATGGTACAAGGCAGTATCAAGTCAAGTGTATGGATCATCCCCCAACGCAGAACACTTGGAAACCCGCCGACCACATCCCAAGGTCACACATCGCGAGATACTACGCTCGGTTCCCGATGCGAGGTACGCTCGGTGAATCGGAAAGGATGCTGGAGGACCCAGTCCCCGCAAAGGAGCAAGGTACAAGCGAGGAAGTCATTGACAAGGTCCTCGACATGAAAGTCGATGATGATGTCCATCATCTACTAAGAGTCAAGTTGTATGCGAGTCCACCGATCGCAGTACGTGGGACCCGGTCAATTATATTCCTCGCCCCCACATCTTTTGTTATTGCAAACGCAAGGGTATCGACCTACCGTCGAACATTGCCGACGCACAAGTTGGTGAAGTATGTAAGCAATTCTGAAAGTGGTGCGCCCTCCAAGCAATACTACGGCGAGCGAGACGCGGTTTACCGCAGGATGAAGTCCCGTACAGGAAACGACAGATGCCCCCAGGGATTGAGCTCAATCTCTACTACGCGAGCGTACCCCACACCACCTGGGTACGCCTCCATCAGAGCCTCGGAGCTTCCGCCGCCGTGGGCTCTGCATCCACCTCTGCCGCACTCCTTTCCATACTAGCCGCCGATACGGTGTCAGGAGAGATCACCAGCCTCTCCTCCGCCGCCCCCTTACTCCCCTTACTCCCTTTACTCCCCTTATCCCTGGTTGACGCCTCAAGGGCCTTGGTCAGGAGCTCCGCTACCGCTCCCGAGCTCTCCTGGAACACCGGCGACGCGGGATGATGCACCTCAATCTGCTCCTCTGCCTTGCGCTTGTCCGTATCACCCTCTCTTTTGGGCAGCTTTGTGGGCTGGAAGGACGATAGGCGAAGACCAACCCTCTTTTCACCAACTACCTTTCCCTCATCACTAGCCGCCGTCAGGTCGAGAGTCTCCGTGACCGTATTGTTGGTCAAAGAATGAGCTTGGCAGGCGTCTACGTGAGCCTCAATGATCGAGCGTCCCTCGTTGAACGCATCGAGCTCTTGGTAAGGGACTCCAGCTTGACAAAGGAAGTGCCCGACTACTTCGCGGTACACCGGCGATCGCATCCCCTCCAGACATGGGTTCAGCCGATCACGCGCAATGCGGAGAACACGCGCACGGGACAAACCACGACCCTCCTCCGGGCCCATCGGGATCCCAGCCGCGAAGAGATACTCGCGCACCGCTTGGATGTACACGGCTTCCGGCAGTAGCTGATTTTGACGGTACCGACCGTCATTGAGGCGGACCGAGACCATGAGACGATCTTGGATGGCCTCGATACTTGGGTTCACAATCCCTACGACCCTTCCGAGCGGACTATCCTTGCGATGAGAGTAGAAGGAGCTGGCAACACCCCGACGCTGACCATGACCTCGCCGAGACTGTTTATAATAAGTACCAGTAGGAGCGGGAAGCGATACTAAGGAGGCAGGTGTTAATGGATTGGGGCCGCCGTCGCCCTGTCGAACAAAGATGTAACAACATGGGTGTCCTATCGTCATTTCAGGAGGGCTAGCGCAAAGAGCCTCGGCTTGCTCGATCGTCGTTATTTCACAAGCCCAGGGGTCGACAAAGACGAAGTCCCCGCAACTAGGATCGCGTCGCCCTAGGAACTTGGGATCCACGCACTCTTGGTCCGACCGCCAATGCCAATGAGGCTTCATAACTTCTTCGTTATCCCAGTCGATGTCTTCGGCAAATTCAAGCCAGAAAATCAGGTCCTTGACGTTATCTTGGCCACCCAAGGGTCGGAAAAGCGACCCCTCGCGAGAACGGATGATACGACGAAGCATCGGCGAAAGACACCAGACCCGGCCATATGAGTAGATATTGCATAAGAATGCAACCGCGACGGCCGCCCCCCAGTCGGCATAGAAGACTGCCCAACAAGGGGTGCCATAAGATGGAGCAAAGGCGGTGCACCGGTAAGATAAGACCGCTGGCAAGAACATTAGGAATCCATCTGGGACTTCCAAGCAGACCCACTTCGGCGAAGGCATCCCATAGAGGTTGTTCTTCTCCTCAAGACGAATCCACAATACCTCCTGCCTCTCATACGGGATGAGTTACCCGAATCTCTTCCGCATTTGCCGCTCCATGCGTGGGAGCTCGAGGTCAGTTGTCTGCACTTGCGTCGCTGGGCTGGGTGCTCTGTGGGGCAACAGATAGCGGAACTCCGATGGGAGGAGTATCCCCGCCAAAAAGTCGCCGTACATTACCTGTTGAAGACCTAGACGCTCATTGCAGCGTGCTTCCTGAACCTTGTTCGCCCAAATCCATGTCGGGAGCCGTTCGCGGTACGAGTCATCATCCAGGCGCCGATAGAAGACACAGGCCGCATCCACGTCGTCCAGGATGATGCGCTGCCCTGGAGAAACGCGGAACTGGGCAGTCACCTTCTGAATGTGGCCGAACAGCACACATTCTAGCATTTCTTCACGGCTATGGCAGCGTCCACTGGCGGGTTTCAACATCATCGGGTCCATGGCACCATACATACGCCATTCACGTCGGTTGATGGTGGAGAAAGGCAGACCACCCGGAAGCATACCGTCCATAGCAAAGCGGGAGTATTCGGAAGAGTAGTTCACTGCCAAGTGATGCCACCACTGGGACCTGCCGAACAGCTTGGGATTATCTAAAGGGTTGCATCCACGAAAGCCCGCCAAGTTAAGGCGACCCGGAATGTTAGGCTGATTGTAACGAGTGTCATCTGTCTGGTTCCAGCGGTTCTCCGTAGAGTATACGGGTGCGAACCGACACAAGGGGCCTGCCACAGCGGCGAGCCGACGGGAGAAGTACCGGTTCCTGGAATGTTGGTCGGCCGGAGGAGCAAACGCGCGCTGCGCGCAATGACGCGCGCGTTATGTCACTCATCGAAGAACGAAGAACGCCGCACAGGGCACCGAAGCAGCGAGGAGGCTGAGACGATCAGATCAAGGGGCGCAAGGGAAGAGCGCGAAGGAATGAGAAGGATGAAGAAAGATCGAGAAGGAGAAATGGTCGAGAAGACCCAGGAGCGTCGACGATGACAGTGGAATGCAAGCAGGCACGGTGGGAGTTGACACGAAAGGTCGGGACGACGGAAAATGCACTGGGCCGCTCACGGGAGCACGCTTATATTCGAAGATACCTCAGCATAGACCAAGAGGTCGCGAGATCACTCATATTCGAGCCTTTCGAGGGTGCAACCAAACAGCGCACAAAAAATCTTGGAATTTTGAGGCGGTCACGTGATCTTCCCGGAACACGCAATATTTCCGGTAATTTTGGAGGAATTCGATACCACCCTACGCCAGCTGAGGTGGAGGGCAATACATCCTAACTGTGGACCCTCATCGTCCTTCCTCGTGCCCCCCCCTTGGGACGTCGATCTCCACCTTCTCGCCGCTGTGCAGTCAGGTATAAGGACTTGCTACTCTGAGACCCTAAATTGCCCTCCGCGGCGCACGTGCTTCCGTATTCACCCGTAGTGGTGCTTGTCAGCGTTGAACTGGACATCGAAAAGGGTTCCTACGACAGTACCAACCTCTCGTACGCTCGTGGTCATATCCACTATCCCGGACGCCGACTATGCTGCCCAATATTAGCGACGGAGCGCAACGTGCTCCGTTCTGACAGAGCAAGCTATGAATTCGGACATGGACAAGACGCGTCGTCCCGCGGCGGGAATACAGATCAGTATCTCGAGGATTCGCGAAGAATCACGTCTCTACCAACATATTACACTATGTCCCTCGCCCTGCATCACCCCCAGCAACCCAGTACCGATGGAGCTAACGACAGCCACCCGCATGACGTCGAGACGCTATTGCCAAATTTCAATCGCCACTGCCGCAGGACCGTACCCTCCTCACGACCTCTGCACGTACCGAGGTACGCAATCTGCACCACCCACGCGTTGTCGGATGAACTTAACGTCAGGGCCCGCCGATCGCCGTATGAGCTCTTGGACGAGACCCGCCGTCCTGGCGAAAATCGTCTACGCAATGCATGTACTCCGTGAAAGGCTAAGGTCGTCGCTATGGACCACGCAATGTCCTCTCCCGGAATGGAAATACTACGCCGCGAAGGCTCTCCAATTCCGCGTAAGACCATGGCTAGTTATACCAATGCACGTTACAGCGGACGAGCCCTGCACCAAGTGAGGACCTTCCAATGCCGCCCCCAGTACCAAACACTGCTTTCCACCGCACCGTGAGTCCTCCGGACGCTATATCGCACTCACCGAGTCAATGAACACCACGAATATCCGATGACACCCGCACCTCTGCACTGCCAGGTGAAGCGGCCGCCGCAATGGGCTGAGTGGCGGTCAACCGTACGCCGTTGAGGCCACAAAAGCCCCATGACTTCTCGAACACATCGCATGGATTCTGCGGAGAATTCAGCTTTCAGGTATGCACCCGTCTATCTGGGAATGCCAAAGGTTGTATGGTGATACTACCACCTCATAATGGAGCCGCCATACCGCTTTGCACGCAGCATCTACTAGGGGCTGACCACCCAAGGTCCTACGGTAGATAGATCCGGCGCCGACACCTACGTCACGAACGAAAATACCTCCAGTCCGTCCTCTGGCACCAAACACCTTTGTTGACGGCCGTTCCGCCGGCATACGTCCCTCTCCACGTTTGGATTCCCATGTGTTACCGCCCATCTCCAGACCCACTACACCGCATGGGCAACACTACCGCTCATTTCGCCGCACGGGCTACCTCACCGCACGTGACTGAACGCAGTCATTGCTGGGGTCGCCCACGCCGCCATATCTTTCACCACGGC
This sequence comes from Kappaphycus alvarezii, assembly GCA_002205965.3. Lineage (NCBI taxonomy): Eukaryota > Rhodophyta > Florideophyceae > Gigartinales > Solieriaceae > Kappaphycus > Kappaphycus alvarezii. The sequence continues at coordinate 58,333 of NADL03000824.1, read as the reverse complement.
CGAAATCCCCATCATCTGGCGCAGCTATATGGCCGACACCTCTGACTACCAACCCGCACGATCTGCGAGCGACGGGGGGCTGTTTGGTGCAAGGTGATATAGAAGCATGCGTCGTCGCAGGTCGCGCATGGAAATTTTATGGCGCACGTTTCGAGGATGATTTGGCACATTCTTATTGGCCGTTAATACTAACTACCTGCATCGGCGAAAGCCAGGCTACCGCTACATAATGTTCGGCTGTAAGCAGGCTACCCTTGCAATGGATGTATCATGTACACATGGTTGACTATTACTACTACTACTACTAACACTAATTATACACCCACTGTGCAAGGCACATACTAATGCACTTATTTGTGTGGCACCGAAGGCCACACTACACCTGTACGTATTAGTGTGCCCTCCGTGGCACACGTGGACTAACTCTAGGGCGCACAGCGCCCTGACACTGGATCCTTAGTTGATGTCTAGGATTGGGTGGCTGCCCAGCCACAAGTGGGGCTAACCGCTGATTTTAATGCCGCCTAGGCAAGTTTTAACTCTAAAAGCAAGTTATATTAATACGAAGCACGAATCTTCCATGTAAAGTACGGCGTTGAAGCACGACAAGATTTCCTCTTGTTAGAGAACCTGTTGTTGTGGTTGTGAGTCCCCTGTACCTCAAGAAGCGAGCGCGTTGCGTTCGAACCATCCTTTTTTCTTCGCCCAAGCTCTCCCTACCTCTCCCTCCCTCTCCCTAATAAGCCGTTAAAGCGCGACAAGAATTCCTCCTGTTGGAGAACCCTTTTTCGTGGTTGTGAGTCCCCCGTACCTCGAAAAGCGAGTGCGTTGCGTTCAAACCATCGACTACGGCTAAGCATCTTCAACTTTCTTCTTCACCCAAGCTCCCCCTCCTTTTTTCCCCTTCTTCCCCCACTACCACCCGCACCCCGAGAAGAAGCCTTCACGGCGAGTGCAACTCTGCTTGCACACTGTCCCCTCGATTCCAGTGACTCGATTCCAGGAACTATTATAAGGCTAACCCCTTGGGCGTGAGCACCCGTCGCGTTCGGATGTACCTTCGACCGAATCCCCTTTTTCCCTTGCGCACCCCGCGTGTTGTTGGTTTGCTGTTGTAGTTTTTCCCTCTCGGTCGTTGCAATACATCGCTTTGGGCACGTTTGAAAGTATCGGACGATCCTACTAAATTCTCCCGTTGTTTTCACCTTTCACATTGTTATTAGTGTATTTTTTTGGTTGCTTTTCCTGGCTTTTTGCACTACAACAAAAGGTAAGAGACTTTTGCCATTTATAATCGTATGATTTAAAGGCGTTACCTTCTCAGCCTGCTTTAATCAGTGCTGCTCCTCTTATGAAATGGTTATTTTTGACAGCAATTGCTTCTCCCATAATACCACTGCTGATTCGTTCTCGGATATAAGGCATATGTTCCGTCTTCCGAAATGAGCGCAAACTGCTCCCTACGTTTTGTAATTGTTTTGGTTAGTGTGTCTCTGGTGTACGGAGTTGAAATGAGCAAGTAGCAGAGGCTACCAACGTCGCCAATCCCATTTTGGAAGCAAAAAGACGTTCTGAAATTTGCCCCTGTGTGCCTTTGTAAGCGCTATTGGAATCATATCTATATGTTGCCTGATGTAATTCGCCTCTTCCAAATGCTTTTGGTAGCCTCTTGCGGTTCCCTGAGCCAAGTGTTGCCGGCAATTATTTCGGTTGGTTTTTGGGTAGTAGCCCTATGCTCTGCGCCTTCTGGAAAGGCGGTCGGCGTAAATATTTAAGGCTCTGGGTATATAATGTACACCCAAAGAAATCCTGGATTTACGTAATAGTTTGTTCAATAGCCGCACATCCCTCATGAAGCTAACGGACTTTGAGGTCATTTGGTTGAAAATATACATCGTGCAAAATTGTCCTTGTAGAGGCGGACAATGTATCCCTCTGCCGATCTCACGTAGCGTGTGAACTGAGCTATTGACTCCCTTACAGCTCGCGGTTCCTTGTAGATAATGTGGTACCAGTCCCGAGTCGCCGGGTGTCAGTATTCTGATACTTCATATGCTCCCTGTTATCCTAAGACTCCCAATCCCGGGGACATTGTAGCACCTCATGCCCAACCTGAAGAATCTGTATGACTGCTTTCCACCATTCTCCGAGTCGGTTGATGGATAGGTCGAGATTTGAGGCACTGCGATATGTTTTTCCACCAGACAACATCCTTTAGTGTCGCGCCTCTGAGCTGTGCATGCCGACCACTTTATCTACCCATACATTGGTAGATTGATCTGGGTGAAACCTCGTGTCTGGCAATGCCAAAGCGAGACTGTAGCAAGACAGCAAATGAACAAGTTTTCGGTACTTGTACTTGACGCCGGTTTACTCTCACTCGATTTAGTACTATTTCCGCAAGGCGTTCCACTCGTTCCACTTTCCGGTTTGGCACTATAAATTCCATACGTGAGATGTCTATCTGCATCTCAAGATGCTTCACTCGGCAGTCGCCACTCCTCGTATTCCCTTTTTCCGGGGGCGGTCGAAGTCCATAACTTTTAAGAAGCGTGGCACGATGATTGTGGGCAGTAGGCAATCCCGTGGCCGGGAATACCTCTTTCCACTGGGGCACACCAAGATGTCACTTATATTATCTAGTATTCTCCAACCGAAACTCTTTCTCAAGTATACTCAAAAATAAGTCTTCAGTCTGACAAACAAGTCCCCACTCAGGCACCAACCTAACGTTTGGGCGATATACTGAAATAGCCGTCGCCAAATTTTGACCGTAAAGTCCTTTCTCATAGAATGGTGAGTGCAAAATGATTCTACCCACCCTTGAGATCAAATTTTATCATATTATCCCGTTTCAAAAGCTGCACAGCGAATTATTCCATCGTGGAGGTTTTCTAGTGTCTCTGTTACCAAGTTTTGGACAGGTGATGGAGTCTCGCTACTGCGCGATTCTTCTTGCTGTTGTCGTATGCAATAAATTAGATTGCATGAAAGACTCTTGTTGAGCCACCTCCACGGTTAGATCCTTCCATACTGTTTCCTTTAAACTCTTTTGTATCATCCGCCCGGCGAAAATCTGTTCTTCCGTGATCCAGTGCGGAGCTCCCATTTTGATTTTTCGAAACTTTTGGACAGGAATGTACGGAGGGTCGAATACGCTGTATCGAAATGCCTACTATTCGCGAAGATCACATCCCTGCTCGTCTCTCCATAGGTTCGCCGCCTGTTTTGTTCCTACTCACGATGCACCGAACTGATTCATTTCCAGATATCGGATGGGCATCACTACTGCACTGTTTTCCGCAAAACGTGCCGCAATTGCACGTAGATATAAATCGTGACAAATCAGATCCCCTCGCAAGCGCCCACTCTCTTGGCATCGCCTGTCTCATTTGGGGTGCCCTTTTGGTTGCCGCTCTTAGAATGAGCACGGTTTAAATTTTTCCTATGTTTTTAGCACTTCTGATTGCCTCTTTAGTATTGGCCGTGGTCTTGCCCTGTTGCGATGCATTTTTGCTCTTGGATGCGTTTTCGGAATTTTTTTCGTTGTACTTTGTGCTGTGTACTAGCTATTGCCCTTCTGGTTGCCATTATTTTTTATTCGACTTCAGTTTTGTGGTCATCAATGAGCTTCTATGCTTTCGTGCAGAAGGTATCATCCGCACAAACACTCCTTCGGTAGTGGCAAGGCGCTTTAGCGCCTTGCCACTACCGATCCTTGTGCAATAAAATTTTATCCATTCATTTTCATACTGTTCGATGTGTGATCTAATTTGCTTAATTTAACCAATTCAGGCCGTGCTACCAATATTAATGATCATATTTGGATGCCGTCGGTCGATGAACAGTTGTGTGTGTTGTCCCTTGCAAAAAGTATTTGTGAGAATCACTGTTCTGAGATAGGAAGTCAGTCTTTGAAGGCAATAAGGGATGCTCAGCATTCTCTTAGATTGAAGGAGCTCGGTTCTAAGCAACAGCGAAGGATCACTGACTTCTTTACGTAAACATCGGTCTGATTGGCCGTTTATGATCTGGTGGTACAATAAGGGCATACAAGTTGCACACGTGTATTCAGGTTTATTGATCCCCATTATAATTGAAACACAAGGTGTGTAACAGATTTTTTCAATTATCGCGAGACTACTGTCAAGATATCTTTCGAATTCAGATACTTTATCCGAGATAGGTCATATTCTAGATCTTTTTAGCGGGCGTGCGTTTGGTGCATATCACTTCTTTCCGTTCAAGACGATCTTCCCTGCTCTTCATTGTTCTTCTTCTGTTTCCTTTAATTTTCGTTATCTTATAACCACAATATAAGACCTTTAAAATGGATAAGGATGCAGCTGGTTGCCAACATAATATTCTAAAACGTTAATTCCCGTCACTGGTGTTTGACTTCATACCATGGCTTTATATGTAGACTTTATAACCTCAAGATGAGGTTGAATACATTTTTCTGTCGAAACTAAATCTCCAAATAGTGAATAAATATCTGTGACATGCGAATTCATCCAGGATATGCTGGAGAAATGGATGTCTATAAGAAAAGAAGGCACGCAGAAACAAGAATGAATCTTCCTATGACAAGTACGTTGTACAGCTCGAAACCGTAGTCAGATGCTAATCATGAAATAGGGAGTAACTTGTGCATCATTTGCGTCCTCGGAAATATTGCGCAGCCAAAGGATATCATCATCCAAATAACCGTCCGTTGGACATGATTACGAAGAAGATGTATGGATGAATATGCAACGTGATTACTCGGCTCCCATTTGTTTGTGTGCCGATTCCGGCAGAAGGACTTCTCGGGGGACGCTCGGAGCCTCTTTTTGACAAGTTAAGCTTTTCGTAAGGTCCTCCACTGTCCCTTACCCCTGCTTCAGGCGGAGAATTTCCCCTTTTTGAACTTCTCTTTTTGTTAGGCTTGTGATAAATTTTTTACAGCGGGTACGGGACTAATAGATATTCCATATCCAGGGGGTAATTCATGGGATACCACGGGCTGCATGAAAGCGAAAAATAAACATTGCAAAACAAGGCCAAAAACCAAAAGCTTTTAGAATAGTTTCGATACATGGTCGGCTTTTCTTGCCCGTAAATCGCGTTCTAAGCCAACCGTCTCATTGCTGCCACTTAAAGGTCCACCAAACGGCACTGACTGCTCATTACACCCCTATTCGTATACCTCAAACGAAAAATATAATACTGTATCACCCGCACTCGGTAGCCGAATGCTGCAAAATAAGCACTTCAAATGGAGACCTACTCGAATACCGACTTCGAAGGGCATAAAGTTAAGAGAAAATCAATGTGGTCCAACATTCGCAAATTGAACTGCAGTCCTACATGTTGGCTATGGATCAACTAGGATACACAAGTACCTACACCGTTCAAGGCAGAACACGTAGCGGTAACCTGCGCAGTGCACACTACTACTTGGGTTCGGAGCCTACTTCGCTTTCTCAGACTTCTTCAAGGACTAACACTGGCCATTATATGCATTTAAGTGGTAATAACGGTCCTAAAAATAGGGCCAAAGAAAAGTAAATTCATTCATGTACGCAATCATAACTCTTTGAAAAAAGAAAACAAAATTCTGCTATGCACTCCCCATGAATTGTTCCGTCTGCTTTTTAAATCTAATTTATAAATCTCTCAACGTGTGGAAATTCTATTAAGCCACGAAAAGAAAGCTCTCATGGTCAATCTTATGAATTTTTGTACCTTACTGACCCCATTCTGTAAGTAGTGTCCCTTCAATATCTGTTTCGATAAATTATGTTGAGCCATTAGGCTAACTTTAGGCGAAATGTCAACAAGACATGATTAAACATACAACTTCAATACATTTCCCAATGTATTGAAAAATATAACTCTTTGCCAACAAATCTTCTTCCTTTGAATCATATTTGCCATAATCCCGCGCAAATTTCCTAAACTGAGAACCTCTGCAAATATTTTTCACTCTTTTTTTAATCGATATACGTGGACCATTTTCTCAACAAAGGCTCCTTCAAGGCTTTCTCCTCCACAGCTTACTGAAGTCTGACAGAGGTGGCGGCTTCAGTCCCTGTAAGCAATTCTCAGCAGTTGAAAATGCTAACAAAGCCTGTTTCTACCTGTTTGTATACACTTTGTGGGATAATTCACAAAAAAACAGGCCTTAAAATATTATTAATAGCAGTAGCTTTTAACATTCAGTAGGAAAGGTCCCTGAATGTACAGTAATTGAAATAAAATTGAAATAAAAATGCCTCCTACCAATTTACACCCCGTCCCTATTAAATTACTGTTAATGTAACGTCGGAAGTGAATCTAGAAAAAATATGATCCTATCGTGACTCTTTTTATCCATCATGACTCCTTTGGGTCCCCGAGAACAATTCAGAAGCAAAAAAACATCAAGAAGCTATGTATGATCACTAGACATGATATTCAATCAAAAGCAAAGGCGTTTAAGATGTAAATAATTGCAAAAGACAATTCAAGCGTACTTCGCAATAATATATCCAGAACGGATCGTTCTTTTCATTTTTGATCACTTTTTGCGGAGCATACAAAATTAAAGGACTACCGTGAGTGTCTGATAGAGGAAAAGAGTAGAGGGAGCAAAGTTGAGAGAGCAAGAGGGAGCCATGGAGAGAAAGAGGAAAAGAGAGAAATAGCGAAAAGGAGTGAGGTACCAACGAAGAGAGTGGAGAGGAGAAAAGGAGTGAGGGAGAGGAGAGAATGTGGTGAAGAAATTTTCTCAGACAGAGCATAGAGGAAGGCCGGGGCTTACAAAGACCTCAAAGCGAGCCAAATGGTGCTTGTAGAAGATCTAAGGAAGTTCTCAGAAGCCACTTAGACGGCGGTGGAAGGCTAAGCCTAAACATACCTGAGCTGATCTTAAGGAGATCAGCTCAAGCTTACAGCACTGTACAGTGCATAAACACAAAGGTCAATTTCTAGGTTGTACAGTAAGCTACGGAAATTTATGTAAGCTCCTATGCTACCTGTGAGCTGTCAGCAGAAGCAACAGAGGTTAAATACACTAACAGTTTCCGCATTACTTGTTAGCCAGCTGCAGTCTCTTTTTCGCGATAATTAACATTTGGTCGCTAGTAACGAGCTCAAATTGGATTAGAGAAGTGCGTGTGCAGTACGATGATCGCTGATTCAGAATTCACAAAGAATTTCAAGGAGATCCTTTGCAAACATTTCGCATCCAGAGCCGAACGTTTCAAGAAACAGTAAAGACCGTCAGCTATAAATTCCACACATTTTTTCCTTCTTTGATTTTATGGAAATGGAATTTCTTACCAATTATCAGCGCGCAGTGCTTTTTTGTTGTTTCGTCACAAATAAGTCAATAATAATTGTTACCTGCGTTCTGTTGGGCACAAAAGACAAAAGGATTTCATGGCTGAATGCGGAATAATGTGCTAGTTTATGTTAGAAGGTTTATACTTTTTATCAATTCAAGGGGGCCCTCTTTGTTATCAATAACGCAAGGTTCACGTTTAATAAAGCACATAATCTTTCCAAAGAGACACTTCTTTGACACTATGAATAAGTATTCAATTCACGATCTTTTTCCAATCTGTATAACTCTGAGAGTTGTAGATCTCGCTTTTGGCTGGCCTGGTCCCATTCATGACTCCGTAGTTGCTCATCTAGCGCATTTTTTAAGTCCATCACGGGACCATTTATTTTTTGTTACCAACAACGCTTTCATAAAAGCTGTCTCATTATGGATATTAAAGCATCTAATACCGACTTTTACCGAGCCCCAATCGCTTATACCAGAAAACAGATGGTACATTACGAGAAATGGTATACTCCCTATCAGATCAGAGCATTGAATCGGAGATGTCAAAAGACTACTTTTCGGGCCTTGCAAGGCTCTGCATAAGAAACATAAGCCTTGCAAAATATTAGAGGATGAGTAATTTTATCAATTTAGGGTATATTCTACAGAATTTTCTTCTCTCGTTAGGATATTTCATATCATAACGAAAGTGCCGCGAACACCAAATAACTTAAAATTCATGTACCCTATCAACTACCATAAACATAGCTGTGGAACGCCCAAGGAAAGAACTGAAGGTTATGAAGCTCCATGTGGGGGATAACTTCGGAAATTTGTCAAAGAACAGGTGATTGAGTTCCACAACTTCGTATGAATGTCATTGGGTCTGCTGGTTCCACCTTATTCCGTGCAATAACGCCAACAGTATAATATTGCACTGTGGGAACGCCTGAAGTTACAATGCAGGCATTTAATAAGTGTTTCAAATATCGCTGACTGAAGGGTAACACTTGTACTAAGCTTTAGAGACTGCGGGAAAATGCACTAAATAACTTGGTCCGGCTGTGAAATTATTCCCCTCTAGACTAGGGCACAGTTTAATGTAGCATTTTTTCTTCAAGAGGCATGAAATTAGGGGTGGAAACTATTTCAGTGGTTTTACTGAATTCTGTATGCAATGGCAATCCGCTGCATGTTACGGTACAGAGAGACTAGAAGGGCAGCTCATTGAGTAATTTCAATAATGCCAAGGAAAATTTTCGTATTATCCGTCTCGTTAAAGTACACAAGTAAGGTTGTAGATTCAACCTTAGTTGTCAACAGTAGATATAGGTGGGTAAGAAAGGTAAAATTCTATGCGGAGAAGGGTGGTCAGAAAAGGGCGAAAATTCTCGATAATATTTTCTGACTAGTCTGCGGTAAAGTTGCGGAGATCTTACATATACAACGTGCGAAGGTGTGCAGCAATGCATCAGAAACGTAGAGTGCAATTGAGCATTACAGTTCAGAGTGAAATTACCCCAAATGCCGATGCACAATCTTTGCTCTCAGACAAAATAAGCTCGCAAGTTGCCAGCTTCACCACCCCCATTTCCGCCAGATCGCTGGCTCATCTTCTGTTGTGTGCCTTTTTGATCGTACTGGCCCTTTCTTTCCTTTCTTGTTGTCCCATTTGTTCTGTTTATTGTTTGATACTGCTATGTTGCCAGCCATGAATGGGCGCTCTGCCACTCCAATGCTTACTGCAGACTCTAAAACGCTTGGGTCCGTACATAAGAACGGCCAAAGCGCGCAGAAAAACCAAGTCTCGTGTGCCCCTGACAATGATCCATGACGCAAAAATATGGGACTGTATCCTCAGTGCAGCATGAAGTCGAAATGAATAGTGATGGTGCCCAGAGATGTGCTGCGATTCTAGCTCTGAACTGTGCTGACAAAAGTGAGGAAAAAACACACCCGAATTATAAACAGACACCAAACGATGAGCAAATAGTTATCTTCTCTGTGATCAATCGCACGCAGTATAATATGGACGGCACCGTCCTGGGTATTGTAGTCCAAGTGGGCAACAGGGAGCTGAGTAAATAGACTTGGTACAGTTGCCAATCTGCAATGCTTGACAAAATGTAGTACTTTGAGATCACGCCAAAGACTTTAACTGCGCCAGACTGCGGGTCACAGCCAGTTTCATTCCCGACGAAGTCATCAGACCTAAGGGTTGTCGATGCTCCAAATAATTACCCTTTAAGCTACGGACGGGCACTGAGTAGGAAGGGCGTGGATTATGGGACAGAAACACTCGTCTTAGAAAGTACTACGAAGTTCTGCAAGCATAATCCCGGAGTTGCAGTAATCACTAGCGAAGGGACTGGAAGTAGGGAAGCGAACGTTGATTTGATCAAATACGCGGTTTTGGAGTCCAGTTATCTCATTCAAGCGCAGAGGCTTTTCGACTATGTTTCAGCTGCCATTTTTAACGGCGTACAGTACTTGAAAGGGCAGGACGGGGTCGATATGGCCAAAGACAAATTGCCCGAATCTTCATTGAAACCAAAGAATCTCAAGCAACTTGAAATTATGGTCCTGGGACTCAGGTTGAAGTTGGCATTGCGCAAGCCAGGTTTTCGAACTTGGATGCGACAGAACACAAAAGGTAGTCTGCCAGAATGTATTGGTGGATTGCAGAGTGGAATATGGTTGTTACGTTTGGTAAGTATATCTGAGCAATGTGGTTATCACTGCATCCTGGTCAACGCAAACAAGGGCATCATACTTGACTCAGCAGAATCGTTCGTTATCATCTGGGTGCGGATAAGTTTCGTATGTACAGCGGTCCAGATAATGCTAACCTCGAGTTGGCAGAGGTCAGGGAGATGCTAGAGCAAAAAAAGTGAAGTAAGGGTACTTATCAAGTTATTTCTTCCGACCTGATTATCCACTTTTCGGGTATAACATTAGCTTCCCCGGTCTCGATAGCATTCCTGGGCATGGTTTGGGAAATCACGTTATTCAACCTATCGGCAACGTTGTTCTTGCTTCGAACAAACCGATGTTTTAAATCACTCTATCCCGAAAGCCTTCTCTCACGGCGGTTATATCCAACACTGTACGTTTCAAAGAAGTCGTGAACTCTTAGATATGACATCGGAAATACTTTTGCTTTCTGTGAAAAGTTGAAGTGGTATGACGTTCGCCAGTACTCTTTCAAATTCCTGCGCGACCGAAATGGTTACATCAAAAATGTCACTAAATGCGATATTTTCAGCGGAAATCACTTATCTAGTGACTCTCCATGAATTACACGACTTTAATTGGTTGAGAGCAGCTCTCTTAGTTCCATCTCCAAGGACAAAATGTTCCCAATTTGCGATATATATCGGTATTATTCGCAAAAGAGGATTCGGAGAAACCTACAATATTCAGAGACTTCCCGTCGAGTTTACGCATCTTGAGTTTGAACTTATGTTTAATGTTGTACCTAATTTCCTTATTTATCCTCCAAATAAACATTTTCTGTTTTCTTCAAACATGCTTTCAGTGATCTGAGCGATTTGTGAATTTTCAAACACGCAGTCCGATCAAGCGTTAGACAACCATGAAAGCTTCATTAGCCTTGAACGGAATTAATTAAAGCTGCCATAAATCGGTGGGTGCTCAAGTTTCTCTAAGTATGATGTTTGGTCGATGATAAAATCTTCATTCTTATCTTGATCGATAATGAGCCCTGTGAACAATGTCGGTTGAGAGAACATCGTCAGCCATTTCAAGGCGCTCCTAGGTTTGGTTTGAGACTTCTTTGAAGATATCTTTACCGCACCACAGGTAGTCATCTGCATAGCTGCCACTAAGTCCCTTACTAAATCAACGTCAAAGAGATAATATAAACTAGTTACATCTGTAACGGCTTCATGGCAAGCTTCTGATATTTATAATTGTCCAGATTGACTTGCCATAGATCACCGGCATTGCAAAGTCCGAGAAGAGGACGGATAAGCTGAAGTAATTGCTCGAGGTAGAACTCAAATTCTAGGTTGGTTTCTTAATACATACCTGCCGGGCTGTGGTTCAGCGGATTTCAGGTTAGCCTGAGTGATATCGGCTGTCTAAAATAAGAGTTGAAAACTGATGCTGTTGTAAGTAAAAAGTGCACTGAATGTGGTTGAATACTTCCTGCAGAGTGACCCACGAGGTCCCTAAGTTTGTCCTTATGTCCTCCGATAACATACCTGGCCTTATATTTGATTTTTAGGAAGACTGTTGACTTGATAGCCAACACAAACCGTTAGTGAAGAACATTTCCATCTGGGGATATTTCTTCTTGAGGATAACCAGGAACGTGCCACGTTCCAATAATGATCTAATTTCTCTTCTATTGTCATCTTTCATCTCAGTGCTGGCGGCCCTCTTGTCATTTCCTTCAAATATTTCAGTTGCCATTACATCAAGTGAACCTATCTTTGAAATAGGCTAACAAAAATGGGCTGAAACTTGGTCAAGGTCCGTCATGAACGAACATAACAGATGGTAAGGGGTTTAATATGGTTTCGACTTTTCAAAAGTGAATGATCTAGCTGAAACATTTGGTTGATCTCGAAAGACTACCACTTTTCGTTGGTAGACTACTGCCTTGACCTTTAAAGGACCGAGCCATTCTCCGATGCGGTTCTTTACTTGCCTTTCACTCTATAAAAGCATCTTACCTCCAGGTTGGTAACTGCGATCACATGATGGTGGTCTCGCATGGAGAAAATCTCACCTTAGTTTTAGGAAAGTGAATCTGTTCCCCCTCTCCTTGCCAGCGATCTGGGTGATTTCTGCCCATTCTGCTAAGTTTGATTGATTTAGTTTCGACTCAGGTGCTCCTTATATCTGCCGTAACTCTCCGACCAGAGGTGCAGACTTTAAAAGTCCCCCTGACCCAGTGGTACAATTCATCGCCTTCACGGCGCATGAAATAGCAAGTCGTTTGCCAACATTTGGTTGAGCGATCTTGATCTCACGGAATATATTTCTGACTAGTTCTTGGTAGCTTTCTTCTAAACCAAGGCTCGGGTGGGCTTCTTTCCCTGTCCTTTCAGCGGTAACATCAGAAACAGGGGCCAAATGAATGATTTTTCGCCAAACTGGAAGTCCTTATCAGTAAATGTTTTGCTTGGGAGCCCATTATGCACAGCTTCCCATCATTCCATAAGTTTTTCCAACTGCATTCGGTGTAAATACTGAAGAGCAAAAGTTGGACACTGAATCTTGTGCCTTCATCGACAATTTGCAGCACTGAATGACTGTCGATGTACATAATGTCGATGATGACGCACTCATTAAACTTGGCATCCTCTGCTCCTTGAGATAATCGAAACCTTGCGGAAGCTTGTTGAATCCTCTGGTATGGATCACAACGCTTCGATAATTCTTCAAATTACTTAAGTGCCTCTGGGGTTGCCTCCTCAGGATGAGACCTCTTGATCAGTCGTCCATCTTTTGCGCTGTTGGATGGAATAATTTCCTGTGAAGCTTGGACAGCTCCGATCGAGCAAGATATTTGTCTTTAGAGACAAAAATTGGGACGTGAAGATGCGAGCTTCGGAACCTGATCATAGTAATTCACCATTCGTCAAGGTATACGGATTTACCTTCATTAATGATGTGCGTAAGACGTTTGACGATTCTATTCGATACTGTACATAGGGTAACCCACGCTGTGTCCATATCGTCTAATCCAAGCAGGGCTGGAGTATCTGCATCGATGATGTCCAGTGTAACCGTTATACTTGGAACACCGAGTGGTACATCAATGATTAGAGCTATTCTGCCCTAGTGACTTTCATGTAGCATCAGCGAAACGAAAACAATTCCTCGAAGGTAAAATTCTCTTGTGTTTTATTTCAAAATCATGACAGAATCTGTTCAGTGCTTTCCGGCCGACTACAGATACTGGTGCTCCTGTGTATCACAACATACCTAAGAGAAGTCTACGACATGTTTCAGTCTTCATACCACCGACGAACGAATCAGTCGTTTGCACATCTCTGTATGTCTGTACATGGGTGCTGCTAACTTGCTTACTTCGGCGAAGCGGGCGCCCAAAAGGAGCTGGACATTTTATTTCAACTTCCCGCTGCCGAGAAGAAAATCCCTTCTGGAATTAACTTTTGCAATCGAAGAGTACTGGTCCATCATTGACGGGAGTCAGCGAATTCGATAGCCTCCTGGTCCAGTGTATCTGTGCTAGCCAAGTGCGATTTGAATTCTTCAAGTCCAGTGTTCCCTTCATTTTTTTCGCTATCTTCAGAGTCCGCGCTGCCATCTTGCAGTGGCTCTCCCTCGTCGTGCTCCTTGGAGATATCGGCAAGAATAAGTACAGAGGAGTCTCCGTGTTGGAGCGACGAGGACTATGAGTGGCGAGTTCTGGCGTAGTACAAAGATGTCTAGCGTTCCCCGGTTCCTCGCATCGAATAAGTTTATTACATCGCCGGGCCTCCTCAAACTCTTTAGTAGATGGTCGGTTCTGACGATCGTCTGTAACTTTCTATGTGGAATTATCTTTAAAATTGCGACGGTAATTCCGAGGGTTTTGACCAAATCGCATCATATGAGTTCTCATCTCTCTGTTGAAACCACTATTCTCGTATTTGATCTATCCCAACTGCCGCACGTTCTGAAACTGAATTATGTAAGGTGGTCACAAACTTATGGAACGATTATTTTTGTTATTTTATCCTCTATTCCCCTACCATACGTAAACAACTTGAGACGGATTGTCTCAAGTGATCCTTTCACTTGGACCTGCCAAGCATCATGGAGGTATTCCGACGTCATTACCTTAACTATCTCTCCATGATTCATACTATCAGTGCAGTTTTCTAAGAAGATTCTTCTAGCTGCACCATCGAGACTTTATACGAAGAATCCAGCCTTCTGGGGTGTGATGCCTTGTACTACCTAGCGCAAATTCCGTGAATCTGAAAGACCTCACTGATGTCCTGTGAAATTTCCCCTTTGAACTTAGCCACCTCAGACATTTTTGTGGGCGTAGTTGACCTTTCGTTATTCATCGGATAGCCTTTCAATCGGGTGGAAACTATCAGTACTAACAAACTGGCTAGGAGAATAAGTTCTTCTTTGATTTTTTTGATCAGTTCTGTCTCCCCGCACAACACAACGCGCCTTGTGAAGAAAGCTCTTGTCATCGTTATACAAAGTCTTTAACCTAAAAGCCCATCTGTAGGGAATGACGCGCAAGTTAGAATTCCTTTCCACATACTTCCAAGTTACTCGAGCTGTGAGCGCCAAATACTCTCTGTCAATTGCCTTGCACCAAAGTCGGTTCTTGATCGCATTTCGAAATGTTCTAGGAAGACAAGCATCTTTCAAATTGCCTTTTGCAAAAAACATACGAGGAAAAACTTGAGTCAGCGGTAGACGGTAGACTGCAAAAGCCTGATTCAGTATTTCTTCAGCAAATCCTTCTGTGTCTTCTTGGTCTTCAAGTTCTTTCTGCATTTAAATTCCATCGATCAGCGTTGCAACACTTGGCAGCTGATCTTCCTTGGAAACCCGAAAGTCCTGACGTCTTGCAATGATAACCTTCTTGAGCGACAGCACATAAATGCGATATAGTGTAGCCTCGCTCTCTTATCCAACAAACTTTCCATGAACTGCACGCGCGGACAACTTCTTATTTGGCCTGGTCTATGATTGATACATAAACGCGAACCCATTTTGGCCGAAGATAGGCAAGTCCATGACCGACACGTCAGTAATTGGATCGCAAAGAATGATTGGAATGTTACCATCAACTCCTCCAGAGGGCAGTCTGTTTCTTAACAAATTCCCGTGATTCATAGCTTCCGACCATAGTTCATCTCCGAGCTTAGAATCAAACAGCAACATATGCCCCCTTGCGCCTAGCTCTTGCATGAACCTTTCCGCAACTTAATTAATCTCGGGAGCATGAGCTGGGGACGATTCCAGACTAATACCATTTGTAATACAAAATTCATGAACATCATTTGACATGTTCTCACCAGCACCGTCTAGACTAATTTTGATTAACGGACGCCCCATAACGTTTTCCTGAACTTTCCTTGTAATACTTGAGTGATGAAAGCATGTCGCTCTTCCTCTTTATGAAATGAACATCAGTTTTAGCGGTGCAATCATCGACGAAACCAATAACATAAATGCTCCCATTCAAAGGCGGAGTGGACATTTTACCTGAAATATCCAAGTGGACCAACTGCAAGGGTAAAGTGGTTAGTCGCAAGCTTGGTTGTATTGGAGCCCTCTTTACTTTTGCAACAGCACAAGAAGCACAAAGCAGACTTTCCAACATTTGACGGGAAACGAGACGACATCTTTGAAAGTTGTTGACAAGTCGATGTAACGACCTTGATTCGGGTGACCTTTCCGACAGTTAGACTCAAGTGCTAGTTCCATTGTCAAACCTCTGCGAGCCAGCATTGCGCGGTGAAACATGTAACATCTAAGCTCATCTAGGTCTTGCCTGCGTCTCGGGTCCTTATGACTTTTGAGTGATTAGCAGCTGCCCGATCTGGAAACTGAAGCCGATAGATTCCATCATCTCCCATTTCGATTATCTTGACAACATGCTCCGAACCTATTCTTAAAATAACACATGTACTTATTCCCTTTTGACCTGCGTAGTCAACAGTGAACAAAACGTTGAAAATTCCAGTGAGAATTCCGTCAGATAATATATTGCACCGAAATTCAGGTGCTTGAAAACCCTTGACATAACTTCCATCATCCAGAGGAATGAACAACTTTCCTTCTCCAATAATAACCGGCACTTCTGAAGCAGCCTGTACATCGATGGGCTCAAGCCTTTCGTACTCCACTAATGAATTTCTATCGTGAAAGAAATAGTGCGAACCACCGGAGTCGACTAGTGCATCTGATTACTTTTCAGAACCGCATGTAGCAACAGTACTTTTGAACTTGATTCCTGCCATGAAACCATAAGGTCTGTTGTTCGAATGGTTCTGACCTTGACTTGGCGGGGATAATGGAGCTTGGTGATCAGGCATCCTCACAGCCTGACCACTTGGATTGCCTGAACATTCTCCTCCACGAGATTTTCCTTGCCCATTTGAACCATCAAACCATCCTGACCGCTGCGGTTAATTTTCATACTGATTATGCGATTTACCTGATTCCTGATATCCATAAGGTCTAATTCGAAAGTATCCATAACCTCAACCACGTCTACCTTTATGAAAACCTCTTCTTCGAGAAAAGAATCCTCTCCCTCTTCCAAAACTACGACCTTTTCCACGAATAGGTCTTATTCCTCTCATTGCAATACTGTCGGCACGATGAAAACAATCCCTTGAATGATGATTATCGTTACCACATATCCAACAAATATGCTTCTTCTCACTTCCCTTCTTCTGAACACGACCATTCTTGGTCGTCGTATTCCCACCTGCCATAGAACCTTTCGGAATATTGACCGCCCCTTTTCCTTTCTCAGACCTCCTCATGTTCTGACGAGAAATCTTCGTTTCGACAGCAGTAATAAGAACCTCGTAAGAAATTTTACTTGCTACCATGGCGAGAGGAGATAAATGATCCGATAGAGTTCGTATTAGCTTCGAAACTTTTTCTTCATTCGTAACAGCCTTACCAAGCAACGATAACTTGCCCAGAATCCCATGGAACTTGTTCAGATGTAATTCCCAATTACCATCATCCTTGTACTCGAGACTTGATAATGGTCTGTTAATTTTTAGATGTGTAGAAGTGAGCCAGAGCATACCACAAAGCCTTGGTGGACTGGTCATGATCATCAATTATAGTGGTAGTTCATTCCATGGGCCCAGAGTCCAAAATCAGCACTATAGATGTCTTATCTCGGATTTTGGCCTTGCGCCAGGCGTTGCGCTGGGAAGCAGTTGCACCTTCTTCGGGCTCTGAGAGACCAAGCAGTTGCAAGATCTGAACGTTGAATATACGCTTTCATACGGCGACGCCAAGGGATAAAATCTTATGCTCCGGTTAGCTTAGGTAGCTTTCCGGCGAGTTCATGGTCGGCAGACATAATGACAGAAAGGGAGAAAGAAATGATTAGCGCTAAGTGGGATGTATAGTTACCGTAGCGATGCTGCCATGCAGAGAACGTGATCGACGTCAAGGTTGTCCCCAATATGGCTCTTTCACTTTACTGGCCCTCAGCGGCCCTTATACCTAGCGTCATGCTAAACCCTCAAGGACAACTTGTCCTCACCTGGGATTGTCCTCACCTGGGAGGTGCTAGGGTAAGACGAGATGACTGTATTACGGTCCCTAGATGGACCCATTTTACGCCCTACGTCGGCAATTTCTACCGCCGCATACAAGTGGTGATCCTGACAGGCACGACGCCGGTCGTTTTAACAAACGGACTACAAAAAGTCTATATAAGGGCTTGCGTACCGAGTAGCAGAGCAAGTCCAAGACAAGAATCATCAGTCATCAGATAGAAGTAAACACTTGTTCTTGCCGCAATAAGGGGAAGCCAACCCGTCGAGCACAACGGTCAGTAGTTATATCAGATATTGTACGCTCGGCTTGTAGGGCTTACAGTGAACTTCCACCAGCAACCTTGCTGCGTTCTACACGTGTCATACCTTTCGGGTTGTGATACTACCGTACATCCGCTGCAGGATCCGACTATATTGCTGGCTCTGGAAAAGTCAGCCACACCCGCGATTGGCAGATAAACAGTGTTGACCGTTGGTGCAGGGAGGGAACGGGAAGACAGGTCACAACGACAGAAACCCCCCCCCTTCTATGGTCGCCAACACTTAAATTTTCACATTCCGACCCTATCAATTATCATCCATCAGGGGCGCATTACGCCTGAAGTTGTTGCCGCGAACATGCAGAAGTCAATAGCGGTGTGGAACTTCTTTTGCACAGTTCAGTTGACACAAGAGCGTGTTGGCGTCCCTTGTTGACTTCCGAGCTGCAGCTGGGGCATATAGGCAAGGACAAGTGACATGTAGTGCCATTCTATAGCCTAAATTCCCTTGCTTCGGATGTGCTGTGTCAGTGTACGAATTGAGCCGATTCAATTCATTACGGACATCGTTGTAGACGACCAATTGATGAAACAATGTGTTGATGGATCGTATGTTTAACCGTACCGGAGTCCGTAAAGAAGAAGAGGGCGATTGTGGGGATGACGTCATAGCCTCGGAGGATGGTGGCATTTGAATGGACGCCCATAGAGAGTCAAAGGCAGTAGACTGGAAGTTGACGTTTGGGACTTTTGCCGATGGGGAGATTGACTGGTTGGCAGGCCAGTTTGCGCTCGACGTCCCGAATCTAGTCAAGGCCGGCGATCTCAGCGGTACCACCGAGTCGTGTCACATTTGTGCGTGTGTTGGATGTGAGCGGGGAGACGATGTTGATATCAAACGCGATGGGGCGGTAGTCGGACAAAGAAGACGTCGTTGAGAGCTGCTGGAGAATGTCGTATGGCCGTAGCTCGGTGCCGTGGACGAGAAGGGGGGTCTCGAAATCTCAGTCACGCCCGGCAGCGCAGATCACATAGAACGCAAGTGCGTTACGAACTGAGTTGTGAATTTGAAGTCAACCGAATCCAAACGGGTAGGCTTTAGCAGCGTGGTTCCTAGAGACATCGATCTGCCGGCAGCAGTGCCGGCAGCAGTAGTGGCAAATAACTGACGGGCTCCCCAGGAAGACCGGGAGTACGAAGTGCCGCCTGAACATCACTGCCCAGTTGGTGCGGTTACAGTAGTGTTTGGGAGGTGGGCACTAAGGAATGCAGCGGCGGGCTGTGGCAGAAGGCGAGTCCGGGAATCCGGAGGCGTATGTAGACAGTACTTTTTTGGAAGGGTGTGGGATTGGTATCCCACTTATCGACCTTTCAGTGAGCCCGGGCCGTAGCTCCCTGCTGAACCCTGTTGAAGATGGATATAGGATGTTACTGGGTGAGGCAGCAGGGACGTAACGGGCGTAGGGGCCAAGCTCAGGGTACGAAGAGTAGCCCGGGACAGTGGCGAGGAAAGAACATATGTGCGGTTCGGCTTTTTAAGAGCGGGAAACCGAGGGAAGCAGGACATGGGTGGCTGAGCAGTTGGAAGATGCGGGATGTCGTTAATACCTAGCCGTGCGGGCTCGGGCACGGGCCGAATCGATGATGCTGGCGGCAGCGGTGGCCTCACGAGAGGTATGAATTGCGGAGAAATCTTAGCCAGGAGGCAGGCTGAAGCGCAAAGGCGATGCATGTGAAATCATGCACTCGGGTCGCGAAAGTCATCCAACAGTCGCAGGGGTGTTCCGAAGAGCCTGGTCTTTGGCGTTAAGAAATGGCTTGGAGATGTTAATGTCCCCGACAAAGGCCCCTAATAGTTCATAGCCTTTATTTGCGCAGTCTTCGAGGGGGAAGTCAATGCAGAAAGCAGAGCCGGCTTAGGAGGAGGTGAAAGGCGAGAAGATCCGGGATTTGCGAAGTTTGAGTTCGAGGCTGACTGTGGGGCCGTGGCACTGGATCAACCTGAGAGCGATGCGAAGATCGTCAAGCGTCCCAGCAGGGTACGATCATCCACGAGCCACTGGTTGAGGATAATTTTGACAGAGTTTACTATCCAGCGGAAAAGGGAGTACATTATAAGGGAGAACAGGGGCATACTTACAGGTCCCCCTTGGTGGGTTCCCTGCGCGCTGGGGATCAGAGTGTGTGGGCGATTCGGGATCAAGACAGGTGTTTTGGGAGCGGCCGTACACCATGTTCATAAATCGCGCCATGCACAATGGCGAATAGGTGGGAAGAAGGTCCGGTCTTTGCTTGTCCACGCGATTGTGGGCGTTGCGTTAATCGACGAGTATAGCTGCCACGTTTGGGAGGTGGGAGACCTTTCGGAGGAGGGCGCGGATGAAGGTAGCCTTGGTAATGCGGGGGGAGGGTGGTAGGCTGAAAACAAGGAGCGGGATGATGAGCAGTGCGAGAGCATGGTGAAGCTAGCAGAGCGCTTCCAGTATCTGCGGGTCGTTCCCATCATCTAAATGGGCATTGTGTGGAGACCGCATAGCTTTGCCGTAGCGGGCGTCGGCGCAGAACGATCGCTGGGCAGCGGAGGAGTAGGGAGGGTCTGGAGGACGGTGGGCCGCGAACCATTGGGGCCGTCTGGCATGGACGGTGAAGGGCTTGGATCGAACGGCTGCCCATTGAGTTCAATCATGGGCACGTCGGGTCCGCTGGTCTACGATCGCGTGGTAGTTGTCTTGGTAACGCCAGCCAGGTTCGCATCAGAGTGTGCGGTGGAAAACGGCGGTGGGTTGCATGTGGAGGACGCAGTGTGGTGGATTGGCTGCGGCCTACAGGCAAAGGCAGCGTTCCGGACGAGCTTGATGAAGAGCATCTTCTCTCCACCGCTGTTCGACTGCGCACTAATGGGTCTTAACTCGACTCCCTCTCGATATGACAATAGCACCTCTAACTTCAGCTCGCCAAGTCGTTCCGAATCCTTGGTCACCAGCTCAAGATCGCCGGAGCACCCTAATCGCTGGTAAAGGCTCGAAAACTTTCGTCGCATCTTCTTCACCCCTTCCTCAAGCCAATTCAGATGGCGAATTTTCTGGAGTCACAGGACCCACCATCGTCACTTGGGGAAGTGTCCCAAATTTGTACAAGTGCAAGAATGGCTTCATGCAGGGCCCAAAATGTCAAGAAAGACGTCAGCTTGTTGACATGGCGTGCGGAAATTGTTGATTAGGTCTGGCAGGTCCTGCACTTCAACAGAGAACTAGTAAGGACAGGGGGTTGTTCGCGGGAGTGGTTGGAGCTCATGCATTGGGTCAGGGGTTATTGAGAACGGCTCCACCTTCACATGACTGCAGTACAGTACTGTACTGTACTGTACTGTTCAGTACAGTTTGTACTGCTCAGAACTCGAAATGACAGAAGAGAACTATTATTGCTTGTACATAGACACCTGTTACACTAATGCCATAAAGTATCACTATTGACCATGTGGACAGCATATTAAGTCAACAACACACAGGGTCTAGCAATTTCATTTTAACTATAATACAGCGTCAACTTTCAGCATACCTGGCCTCAAGTTCGGATCACGTGATTGCAGCCAAGTAGCCAAGTAGGCTGCAGTCTGTCGCTAAACTGTCAATAGCTAGATGTGTGCGGCATATCATTTGCAACCTCTCAACCACGGAAAACACTGATATCGGGTACGTGGCCATCTTGCACTCACTAGCCGATACAGTACTCTCCTAAGCGCTGAGATGTTTGTTCTTCGCTGTTTGTTCTTCGTTGTCCTTAACTCTGCTCATCCTCCAGGGATTGGAACAAGCCAACTGTGCGTCCTTCGCAAATGCTTGCTTGTTCAGTCTGAAATGCAGGCTCCTCACTCCTATTGCAAGAACCTTTACTAGTCCGCGGAAATAGCAGCTTGAAAGCACGAGGAAATGTGCAGCAAACTTCCTGCATCAAAAGTATCTTCAGAGCCTGAAAAGACATGGTATTCGTAACTGCGCCTCGGTAAAGGGACATCGGACTACATCCACAAATACAAAAGTGCTCCAAATACGTAGTCTCTGCGGTGAAACATGAGGTGCGCAAGGATATTTGGCGGGTGCAACAGCGGTGAAGACTTTGTCAGGCTGGCTGTTCTCATCCAGCCAGCAAATGCGTGACGCTGATGTGGCAATCTTTGAGTGTCGCAAATCGTCCATAGTTCTATGAGACTCATGTGTGGACAGGGAATGCAGGTGTGTAATGGAACACTGTAGGTCAGGGGATTTTGGGTATCAGTGTAATTGTGCAGTACAGTGCAATACAGTTTAAGACGGAGCACCAGAAAAGAGCAAAAAATATGATTCTTTGCCGTCTATATGAAACATATGTTATTGTATATCGTACATTTAGCCGGCAGTCGCCAAGTGTTTGGTACCGCGTGAAGATCTGGTTTAATCGCACAGAGCACTGTTTACAGCAATGATCTATCCACACCGTCCTTTATGTAACAATTTCAAATCCACTGGGGTGTGGTACAACATCTTTGTCCAGTCCAGGATGTGGGATTCAAATGAAGTTCGGATTGGATTCACGATCTTCCTGTACAACACAAGTTTCGAAAACCTAGTACCACACCAGAATTGTTTTTGGACATTAACGCTATCTATGGATAGCAAAGCTACTAGGCAACATACCATCTTAACACAAGATCCCTTTACTTTATTCTCCAGGCAACTAGGAGACCACCGAGAATTACGAAGAGTTGTGTGACAACAACATACCGAAAATCACGAAGAATTAAATGACAAAAGGAACTAGTCTTCACGCTGTTTGGTGGGTCACAGTAGATACCATGCACCAGACTGCGTTTCGCGACTAACTCATGTCAATCCGTGCTCCACTCGTCGGGGTGTGTGCCTTTGATATGTTTCTAACCAAGTAAGCTTCGAGGAGACCAGCTTGGGGCTACAGCTCTTACTCAGTGGGGTGTTCATCATTTGCTATTCAAAACTTGATGCCGGATGTTTCCCTTTCCTTTGCCTGTGGTCGACAACTTGTGATCCATTAAATAGGTTGGCGCTTGCATAGATTTACATGCTAAGAGCTGTGGCTGTGCTCATGTGTATAGAGAAATCCTCTTTATCCATGCTTGTAGACTAGTAGAACACAACTGCACAACTGCACCGCACTGCCATTTCAGCAGGACGGAACACAAACTGAACGATTCCACAGCGACGTGTCAGGGCTAGGCCAACAAAAGCTGTGGCCATCCGCTAATGAGACAGATATGGCTCGAGACAGTGCGCAATATATGTAATGCCTACACAAAGAGCTACGTCTGGGAATGGTGACAATGGAATTTCACCCGCAAAGGGCAACCGTGGGAGATGGGCCCAGGAATTGTAGTGTGGTTTCGCACGGTAAGGTTTGAAAAGTGAGTGGTTGTTTTCGGAGCAAAGTTGGCGTAGCGAGGGAGAATGTTTTCGGATGATGGGTACCACAGGCGGAGTGTGACAATTCTGTACCGCGAAATATCTGTTGCATGAACGATAGATCTGTGCCCCAAGGAAACGTGAGTTACTCAACTTGTTGATGCTCTTGAGACGAAGGGAGCATCACAGGGACAGAGATTGGCAAAGAAAAGCATTGTGGCAAGACACAGGCACGGAAGGAGAGGGATGTCTCCACTTGCGGTCAAGTAGTGTACGATTGGGTAATTCAGTTTCGACTTTTAGGTACAGCGACGGCATAGGGAGTAATCTTGTATTCAAAGGTAAGTAGCGTGTGGTGCAGGTTTGATCGAAGTGACAAAGCTCGCTGATGACCGCTAGAGATGTAGCCATATGAACTCAGCCGCCGTTTAGACGATGGAGGTTGAGTTCTTTGTTGGTTCCACTACAGGATTGTGGAGATACTATTCAAATGATACAGAATAGTAGCTGTAGAGGACAATCTCCAAGCATAGGATGAAGGACCGCGATAATCGTGCGATCTGCGAATGGGGACGGGCAGACTGAGAAGGGCGTGAGTCTAGAGAGAGCGCAGAAAAAGAAGCGATACATTGGAATGCAGTATCTTCCTGAAGGATTTTATTGTTACAGTACTGTACAGTACTGTACTGTACTGGCATCGGTTACTTCACATATTGCACCAGTTGTGTTTGAGCTGCTTTTGTACGAAAATTAGGTAGTACCATTTACATTAAATTACAATTTACTATCGGTATTGTGGTGACAAACGCAGCTGAGGAAGTACAAATTATGCAGCGAAGTAGCGCCATTCTTTCAGCATTCAACAGCGTTTCAGAAAGCTTGTTAAAATTTTGATTTGCAAAAGGCAATAACTTTAAAAAAAAAGGAGAAAATATCTAGTAAAGCATTACGAACTTACTGTAGGTTTAGGTACCGACTCAGAATTGACAGCATGCTCGTATAACTGGCACTTAAAGTTGCAGACAGTCAATTTTTAATTCAGTAGACACATCTTCCAAGTTGGAAGGCGTGTCTATTCCCGCTCCGCTCGGCCAATGAAGTTGTATAATCCTTCACGGCGCATTTAATTTGGTCAGTATTGGTGCTGAAACGTGGCAGGTTAGCGGACGACTAATCTAAATTGAGATGGTTCTCCAATATTGAAGCTATCAGTTCCAAGATCATTGTGTTTGTTACAATACAGAAACGTACAGTCCAGTACAGTACACGATACAGTACTGTAGAAAAGTTGACTAGAGCATCGGCATCATCCAATCTTTTTTACTCGTAGGAACCACTGAAGAAGCTGTCTACTCATCCTCTCCCACGTAAGCCCCTGTTGCCCCTTGATGTTTGTGCATCGTGCAATGGTGTACGCTAGATAATTAACTCACACTGTTTGCAGTCTTTGGAGATGAACCATCAGTGAGTGCCCGACGGGCAGTAAAGTACTGCTGACAGCAGTTACACCACGCTAGATACGGCGCGGGGCCGTTTTTGAATAGCCGAAACCACATCAAGAAAAAGTACAGGAGCTCAGCATTGCTTCAAAATTCTGAAAATATGCTACCAACTGCATCTTTCCTCAGCAGCAATCCCAAACTCTAAATTCTCTTGAATTGCAGTTACGATACTAATGCAGTAAAGCATTATTGTAGTTCGTGTGCACCTCAATGAGGCGCTATGGGGCACCCACGGTTGCAGCAATAGGGCATTTCAAAAATAACTTTTGGAAGTGTCTGGGGGGCACGTGACGATTCCTTAACAAAGAAAATTATTATATTATTCGAATTTCAAATATTAAGATTAAATGTTGGAATGGTCAAAAGGAGAAAGACTGTCACCGCACGGTTGATTAGCATTGTTTTTTTTATATCCTCAAATGCAATGCCTACAGAACAGAACCGTACAGTACTGTACAGTATGTGGTGACGGATAAATCAGGACCAGTAGTACTGTACAGTACTGCTCTGTACGTACAGTCACACAGTATACTGCATCGCCAAAGGATAATACTGAAAAACTTACAGTATGTTCCGGTTTTTGCCTGATTCGCTATCGTGCTGTCTGTCCTGTATCCAAAGTTTGTGTCTACAGTTCAGTACCGTATCTATCTCAGCATTGGGTCTTGCGTCAGGTATGTAGCACTTACAGTTGTGGACAGCAGAAACAAGACATTATCTCCAGGCATTAATTAATTTATCAAATTTCTTGTACACACAGTTCCACTCTCAGTCAGGTGAGGTACACAGCCGAGGGTTCTACTGTACACCGGACCAACCACAGCATAGCATTGTTACTGGTATATAACGACAGTTGCACCTGTGACCACTAGAGCATTGTACAGAACAGATATGTCCGCAGCAGTACAGAACTGTAGAAAAAGCCCCTCTCAAATGCATGAGTATGACCAATCATTTGTTCCTATTTCAATTTAAACAAACTTTCTCAAAGCTTTGCAATTATTTGCAAATCATTTTCTTCCTCCCCTCACTCGCAGCGCCCGCCACGTTGTGCCCGCTTGTTTATCGCTAACCGTCGCGCTGTCGGACCGCATCATCTCGCCCATCAAAACACTATCCTACCACCTCTCCTCCCACTATCAGTTTATGTCCACTGACAATACCCGCTCGTCCATTCATACTCCCAATTTCGCCTCACTGACGACTTATCGCCATTATTTCCTCGGCCGCCATTTCTCCCCATTTCCCTACTTTGTCTGCTGAATTCTGCCAATTGGATCCAAAATGGCGCCTGACCATCTGGATCTCAGGTCACCCAATGCATAGTCTTGCAACATTTTCACCCACATGACACCTCCAGTTAGGGCCACTGTCTCCATCACTTTTCCTATCACACGCACACGTCCTCACCACTCCCCCCCAATGACATCCATACTTTCAGATTCATCAAACATCCCTGCTGATCCTTTACTCACACCTCGAATGACCCGCATCTGCCACATGCGCTTTGCTTCTGTACGCCCTTTGCCACCTCTACTATCAGTCAGCCCCCAAACTCCAACGCCAACCATATCTGCACTTAAACTTGAGACCTCTTGAAATCATCATCCCGATATATTTATAAACTTCCTCCCCTGCGCCGCACTGCTCACGTCGCATGAGATACTCGAGCGAGTAACTCAAAACCTTAAGCAACGATGAATTTTGCTACCTTTGCCACCCTGCGCCTAGTGCAATATCTGCTAGTGCTCAATCTTTTCTTCCCAACAAGAACTGCCGCCTTTTCATCCTCAACTTACGGTAACTGGTTCTCAGGTGATGGCACGTACTATGGGGAAACTGAGGGTGGCCACTGTTCGCTAACACTGCCTCGCCCAGGCATGTACGGTGACATGGTTCCGGTCGCCCTAAACACCGCTCAGTATGGAGATTCGCTTCCTTGTGGGGCGTGCATCCGATTCGTCGGCACTGGACAAGGCTCGGGGGCCAATCCTATCGTCGGCACCAAATTGGGCTACGTCATGGACAGTTGTCCATCTTGTTCCTCCGGGGATATTGACCTTGCTAAGAGTGGCGATGGTCGCTGGCATGTTCGGTGGCAATTCATCCCTTGTCCTGGCAATAGTGTGTTCTTCCAGTTCCAGGGCAGTCATCAATGGTACAAAAAGATCCAGGCGAGAGGGACGAAGACTCCGGTCAAGACCCTGAAGATTAATGGCCACTTGGGTTATCGCGTCCCTGACAACTTCTTCGAGGTACATGGTTACATGGTTCCACCGCTTACTGTGTCCATGACTACCGTTAGCGGAGAAGTGGTTACAGCCACTCTTACGTACATGGAGGGCACAGGTGTGGTTTGGCCGCATAGTTCCTCCAGCAGCGGGGGGGAGGAGGAAGCAGCGGTGGTGGTAATAACAATGGGGTTCCGGTAATAACGGCGGGGGCGGAAATCCGGGCTCCGGTAGTGGGGGATCGGGATCGCGTCCCCCATCAGGCAATAACTCAGGCAGCAGATGTGTTCAAAACTGGAATAGATGCCAGAACGGAAATTCAAGTCAGTGCTGTGGCAGCTCGCGTTGTGTTAGGGCAAGAACACGCACGTTCAATGGATACCGCTGTGAACCTCAACGAAATTCCTCCAGTCAGGGCCGTTGCGTTCCGAATTGGCGTGCATGCAGTGGCAGGCGGAACCGGTGGGGCACTAGTCGATGCTGTGGGAACTTTGTTTGTGAGACACCTAGGAGGAACTTGGGGTACAAAATTTGCCGGCCTAGGAGTTGGACGAAGTCAAAGAGAGGAGGTAGGCGAAACTAGGCGGGTCGTTGAAATAGATGATTTGCAGCCAGCAAGGCTTATCGTTTGGGAGAATGCATGGGGAACCTGTGGGTGCTGCGGCAATCACTGGTTTGTTCGGCCTATAGGAGAGCTGACGTGTGTAGAGAGGCAATTGAGTCGGCCTAACATTAGCAAAAAATAGAGGAACATGGCATAAGTCATCTGGAAATCGATATGTACAAATCTAACTTTGTGCAAGCGACTTTGCCAAATATGGTATAAACGCAAATTCGCTGGATATGAGCCTTCGTTGCCAAACGCTGGTGTCTCAAATGTGAACGATATGCTAGAAAAGGTAGGGTCGTCTTCACTTGACATCGCACCAAAAATTCATTCTCTTACAGCACCTGTTTCATTTTCACGTCGCAACAAATCACGTTCGGTGGATTTATTCTCATCAGTAGATTAGCAATTCGGCCTGATGCCGCGTAGCTCCAGTTGCGTCCATTGTTAGGTCAATGCAGTTCTGAAACTCTTCTTGACAAATCTGAATGAAACAAAACAAAAGCGGAGCGAATCAAGCGTTTGCGCACTTTGGGCCGCCGCTCCGTCCGATGTAAAGATGTTTATTGGCTGTGAGTCGACGTACATTTTAGGCCGCTCAGTCTGAACGGCTTCCTCTCTCAACGTTTGAATGACAATTTCGTCTTTCACGGTGGTATATTTTGACGCAATTGGCAACAGTCATAGATGGTTGTTTGTGGGTACTTCTTGTAATCCCGGTAAGGGAAATCTCTTGATCCCAATTCTTGTCGAATGCATCAGTCGACAAGTCTGCTTCGCAACATGTTGAAACCCGCTAGCCATAGACTGATGCCGAACATCCTCCCTTATGTAAACAATATTGCATTCTCGCTCGTAGTCTTGGTATTGTTCCAAATTGTCATGTTAGAGAAGAAATACAGAGGCGAAATTTTTGCCTCATGACGATAGACCAATGGTTCTTCTCGCCGCTTTGCAGCAAATCTTTGCAGGGCTGTCGCATTCTAGTTTTTTCCCCCCTGAACTTACCTTCTGATCGTATATCGTCCTTCACAAAGGGGCAGCCAAAGGCGATCTCTTTGAAGTTCTCGTTCCTCATTGCCATCAACCCTTCTTGTCTTTGCTAACTACGCAAAAGTATTCTAGCGGGACTGAGCAGGGGCAACGGACTCCACTTCCATCGGTCCCTCAACAATAGAGGGTACTTTGCCTTTTGCGCAGCAAGAATAGTTGTGGAGCCTTGAAGCTGGATGCTTTTCGAGTAACGGAGTGCCTTCAGAAAACAGCTTTGCACATATCCCACTCTGACATCCTTTTTGCAGCTTCCTCAGCTCCTTATGAAGAGCTTGCTTCAGGCTTGCAAAGCAGGTCTAAGTTCAATATCAGACATGGAATCAGACCAACGAGACCCATTCCTTCCTTAATTTCACCTATACTCTACTTCATCACACTAAGGTCACAAAATTCAAAGCATGCTGAGCTCAACTTTCGTTCCACAAAACTTTAGTTATCGCAACGAACTCCTCACAGGATATCGGCGTCACCGTCAAGAAAACTAGTACTTCCCCAATTCCCAAAAACTTGTCCGCACTGCTCTGAACAAACTTGAGAATCTGGCATCCTACATCATCAATATACGAGCGTCTCTCTGTTGGGGACCAATGACCGTTACCACACATTTCTCCTAGCTGATTCTAGAATCTCTGCACTTGTCTGTGCTACCCCCAATAACCTAATAAGTACCGTCTTGTTTCCGTAAGAACATCATCGATGTCCCCGATTTGTACCCCAAGTAAAGCACAGTGCTCCTGCGGTTGAGATGAGCCTGAATGCCGTAGACCCTCAGGTTCAGCCTGTAAGAACGCCGGTTGAGCGGCCATAATATTGAGGAGAACAAAGAAAGGGTTAAACCTCATAGCGCGAGGGATAGGCGATGCCCAGGGATCATCCAGTAAAATGGTTGGCAGACGCGCAAAAATCCCGACCGCGATTACTGACCGTGAAGAGAAGAGGGATCCGTAACTGAAGTTTGCAGTGAGTCGCTGAACAGACTCAACACGGCAATAGCCCCCACCGATGCAGCAGTGAGAACAGAAGAAAATTACATTACCGAAATCTCAGCGAGCCGAGATAGCAATGATTTGAAGCATCCCTGTGGTAAGCCCCATAGTTACGAGGCGCAACTACGATGATCCACTCCCCAGATGAGCAATCCTGATTAGAAACTGCAGGAATACCACGGGCAGGAAGCCTCGCTTCATGTGAATGAGACCGCCTTTACAGATTACGGCAGGATACGTTGACGCTTGCAGAGCTTGATACAAGAAGAGGGTTTTCTGTCCATGCCTGTCCCAGTTCGAACCGTAGTGCGCTGGCGGCGCGGAATGACACTCAACTTGACCCAGCAATGTAAAAAACTTCTCAGCGTGAATTGTACCGCGAAGGAGAGCGTTCCGCAGGGCCCACTCAGACTTTCCAACTCTAGATGTTACCGCGCATGCTGAAATGAAACAACGTGTTTACTTGATATTCAAATCGATCTTCTCGTCCGGTATGTGTAGTAAAGACGCTGGAATGCAGCACTACATTGGGGTCAACACAGTGCACAACGCATTTTGAATAATCATAAACCTTTAAACTGTAAGCAATAGGGTTTTCCTATAAATACTGTACGCACCCTCGCCAGACCGACGGTACATAGGCGGATCCTGCAGTGTCGATCTACCCACACCGTGTGACAAGTACCTCGCAGTATTTCACCTGACCCATCTTATCGAGCAGCGTCTTCCTCGGACAGGCACGATTTTTAAGAGAAGAAGACAACCGCGTAGACATCCAGTCCGTAGTTTTCGCCGTCGTGGTCAGCGCAGGCACTTCTTTATTAAATCACCTACCTACCGTACAACTATCCTCTCTTATTGTACTATCCTGGTTGTACAGGCTAGTTAGAGAGACCAACAGACCGGGTTTCACGACAATCCGGATTCGAAACCCGTTTAAGTTGTTGACTACGACGTTTCATTTCGAAAACACCGCTCGCAATAAGTCCATGAAAATGCCAATATCTCGTTCTCAGTTCAAAGCCAGGATATACAAGATATTGAGGAAGATCAACACAGCCTCTTTGCAGAGTGGCCTGTCTGTCTCACTCTTGTCGGCTGCCAAGGCTACTGTTGAGTTCTTTATGCCACCAGAGTTGCAGGATGGATCTTCGCAGGAGACAGCAAGTTTCGACTTGCCTGATGGAGAAGATGTGCACGAATACCTCTTGGATCTCTTGCTGTCACCCTCGCAAGTGTTCAGCAAGGAGTTTTCACAATTCCAATGTTTCCTGTAACGGTGCTCCATGATGTTGCTAAATTATATTCGTTTGATGGCTTTCCGCAGGAGTACGGAGTCCAAGCAGGGCTTACTGAAGCTGAAAAGAATGACTTTCGCATTATGCTACACACGTGATTTTGTTTCTTTATGAACTGTAATACTGACTTTTGCCGAATCGTTATTGAGAAGATGAAGTTCAATCCTGGCATTCTGCCTGATAAAGACTCTGGTAATGACCATGGTAGAGGAAGGGCTTCAAGTGATGCAGATCGAACTTCGGCTCCTCAGGAACGTCAAGATGCAGCTAGGAACAATTTTCGGGCTCAGCATTCATTGATTAAACAAAATTATGGCATTGAAAATCCTCACCAAGAGAACGGATCCCAAGTTCCGGCCTCTCAAGACCCGATACGTCATTTTCTAGCAATGCTAGCCAGTGATAGCAATCTCGTCTCATTGCAACCCATCTCTGCTGCTCCACACTCTGGAGCAAACGTTAATCACCAAACTGATAGTTCCCGCAAGGCAAACTACGTGCAGCAGATGTTCAAAGAGTGAAAGTTTACTGGTGATCTCAAGCAGAACATAATGGAGACGATGAAAATGTACTCCATTTGTGCTCGTCAATACGCACTCTCAGTATCCCAGAAGGCCGATTTCTTTGTCCACGTCTTTGATGGAGCGGCTAGGAAGCTCTTTTTTGACAACTGCCGCGATGAAATGCCTTTTAATGAGATGGCGAAAACCATGTTGAACGAATACGCGAGTGAAGGGAGGCAGTTGTAGATAAAAGGAACTCTGGAGACTCTTCGCTTGCGCAGCTTCATGAAGGAAAGGAATACCTTGGATATATCCGAGGGCTCAACCCGGATGGTGGAGTATATCAATGAACTGTCCCCACAGTTTCCCCCGGACTTTTGCTCAGATGTGCGTAAGCTTGACTATCCTCGCAAGACAGTGACCGAGTCTCAGAACTGGTCAGGACACCGATCCAGAATATTACTTTGCAGTCCTATACCTTCAACAAGTTTGTCACGACACTTCATGAGTCTATCCAAAACTTGCGTCAAATTCGTCTTCTGACTGGAGAAACCGATAGGATCACTGAGACAGGGACAGTCAAAAGCGATGAAGATTTTGAGACCAATTTGATGCGGTATGGCAGGAAAAATCGCACCTTTAGAGCCAAAGGTCGCGACTATCGCCCTAATAACCAGCGCGACCGTCGTAATCGCGATTCCTCGAAGTTCTTTGAAGAAGCACGTCGTAGGAACGAATGCGTCAAATGTGGGCGCCCTTGGAATCCGCGTCATAAGTGTTTCCCCGAGGACGCTGAGAAACATACTAGGACTCTATTGCAGGACGGTGAGTCATCCGTCCACATAATTGCTGACTTTATTAAGGCAGAGCAGCTTGACTCCGTTAACCCTGGTGGAGGTTCCGATAGCTGCGACAAGCAGGATTATCAAGAAGTGTCCGCCTTTGATTACCATTTTACTGGTCAAAAGGAGAGTAAAGATGCAATTGACTACGTCGATGAAGATATACTTTTGACTCATATTGCGTCTACTATGGGTCCGCAACATAAATTGCCTAGCTCAATAGAGGAGAATTTTCGGCTAGGCGGCGAGAGAGCCTAAAATCGTCACCTAGTCGCCAGAAAACAGTAAGATGGAAAGAAAGGGTCCGTTGTGACAGGGAACCACAGGAGGTCCTCATGACCGATGTTTATATTCAGAAGATCAGCTCTGAAGTTAAATACAGACGCCCTATCGGCTTTATTTGTGATAAAGGTGCTCTTAAATCTATTGTTGGCCGAAAGGAGCTTAATAGTATCCTTAACGCACTTGGTATGCAATAAAGAAAATACTTCCATCGGTTAATCGCTTTAGATTTGCTGATGCTACCTTCGATTCGCTTGGAAGAGTGGTAGTTCCGTTACGCACCCCGTCTGGTATACCCAGTTTCTATGTCGAGTTGGAAATTGTCAATGCTGACATACCAGCATTGCTCGGGCTTGATGTTTTGGATAAAGAGCCAATGACGCCATGCAATGTATCTAACCGGCTCATCAAGCGCGTCCCCCATATTGGTCAAAATGGTAACAAAATTTACCTCGATGAGTGGTATGTACCGATGATTCGCTCGGCTTCAAACCATCTATACGCTGAGATGCACATGCCGACTGATATGTATTTTACCCGGGCACAACTGGTTAAACTACATCGAAAAATTTTCCATCCAAGTGCCAAGAAGTTGTTCAACCTCATCAAGAGATCCCGTCCGGAGCATGCTACGCAGGAAACAATGAGGACTTTAGAAGATATCTTCAAGCGATGTGAACCTTGCCAACGGACTTAACATGCCAAGAAAAGATTTAGAGTCACTTTTGGGGCGGAGAGTGCACAGTTCAACGAGAAAGTATTGCTCGATATCATGTGTCTCGATGGTGGACCCGTATTAGACATCGTAGATGAAGGTACTAAGTTCAGTGCAGCAAGGTTTTTCCCAAGCATTTCTACGGATGCAGTTTGGGAAACGCTCATGATGTGCTGGGCTTCGGTGTACACTCGACTACAGAAAAAGATTCTCTACGACCAGAGGTCGCAAACAGGTGAACGATTCATTCATATCGCAAGCCTTTCGGATGTCGAGGCTGGTCAGACTAGAGTTGAAGCCCATTCTAGTCTGGGACTGGGGGAGAGATACCATGAGCCACTGAGATCTACTTTTAGGAAGATCAATGTTTCTCAACCAAATATGGATAGAAATTTAGCCCTATCTTGCGCTGTTAAGTCCATGAATGGCACTCTTGGGACGGAAGGTATCGTCCCATCTGCATTAGTGTTTGGAGAATACCCTCAGGTTTCGACAGGATCCGAATTACGCCCAACCAGAGGTACCCTCCA
Organism: Kappaphycus alvarezii; assembly: GCA_002205965.3. NCBI lineage: Eukaryota > Rhodophyta > Florideophyceae > Gigartinales > Solieriaceae > Kappaphycus > Kappaphycus alvarezii. The sequence continues at coordinate 24,557 of NADL03000824.1, read as the reverse complement.
AGACAGAGCAGCTATCGCCAACATTGCCCGAAAGAAGATGGAATCCCAGATGGCAGCTATCAAGCTTAAGAGAGCTCTCAGCTATGCTGTGCCACCCGCCGCTGATCGTAGCTTCGAATCTGTTGATAAGGTCCTTGTATGGAGAGAGAAGGTCGTCGCTAGTCGCATTGACGAATGTCTTGGAGCTCTTGATGTTTCAAAGGTGGACTACGACAAGAAACTAGTCTATGTCCGAGATAATACCAATAATCTGGCACGAAACTTCAATATCGCGCAGGTAAAACCGTACTTTACCCCGGAATTCTTATCTTATTCGTTTCTATCTGAGCTGGATAATAGTTTAAAGGGTTTAAGGTCCCTACAGGACGACATGATAATGGCGACTGAGGTGCTTGATCTTGATGATGACCGAGCCAAAGGGAAAGAGATGGATGAAGCTAAGAAGAAGGAGATAATAGGATCACTAGAGCGCGGAACTTTCAAGGTAATACTCAGGGAGGATATCCTTCCTGATGGAAATTTTCTTCCGGGACGATTTGTATTAGCGATCAAGTCTACCATCGATGTGAAGACGAAGTACAAGGCTCGATACGTTACCGGAGGGCATCGAGACAAGCTGAAGAACATGATTGTAAATAACCCGTCCACACTGAAACCGCAATCTGTACGTCTGCTCCTGGCTTTGGCGACAATATTTGGATTCGATGTTTGGACTGCAGACATAAAACAGGCATATTTGCAGTCATCCGAACCGCTTACCCGGGAATCATTCATCGAGAAGGTTGCTCCTGAGTTTCAGATTAGCCCGGACCAATGCTTGCAGTTGCTTCGTCCCCTCTTTGGCCTATGTGATGCCGGAGACTTGTGGCACAAAACTCTGGACAAACACCATAGAGAAGAACTGGGCATGACACAATTCATAATGGACCCCTCACTTTACTATCTACTTACGGACAGAGTACTGCAGGGCCTAAGTGGTGCGTATGTTGATAACCTTGTGCGTTGCGGCAATGAATCTTTTCGCAAAACATCCGCGTTAACTCAGAAGCGATCTGAAATGGCTGAAGATGAGAGTCTTCCGTCAGAATTCACTGGCTTTGTCATTAATAGTGATGAAGACGGCTGCTTCATCATGAACCAAAGCCAATACTTGAAAAAACTGGAATATCTCCTGATCGATGCATCGTTTAAGAAATTTCGTTCAATTCAAATGAACTTGACATGGTTGGCTAATACCCGGCCTGATTGTCTTTTTGAGATATCGCAACTAGCGCAGGTTACTGAAAATAATTTCGGTAGTCAGGGCGCATCAATTATAAGAAGGCTAAACCGGGCCATCAAATAAGCAGTGGACAACCGAATTCTACTCCGAGTCCGTCCTCTAGAGAAGGAGACGCTGAAGTTGGTTGGCTTTTCTGACTCTTCGTTCGCCAATAATGACGATCTATCGTCTCAGCTTGGAAATATCGTGTTCTTAGGAGATGCATCTGACAAGGTGGTGCCTATTCATTTCACGTCGTACAAGTTGAGGAGAGTCACTCGTTCAGCTATGTCGGGGAAGCGATTGCATTCAGCGATATGTTCGATGTTGCAATCTCCAGAGAGATGCATGCCCGTGCAGCTTCTAACCGATAGCAAGAGTTTGTTTGATTTTTTATCGAAAGGATCTCGCACATCGGAGAAGCGTACCATGTTGGACATCGCCACTGCAAGGGAAGATTTCGTGACAAGCTGACATCTCATATTGGTTTTGTTAGGAGTAGCAAGAATGTAGCCGATGGTCTATCCAAGGTGATGACTCAGGCGTTACATCGAAATGTGATTGCTACAGGTGAGATAGACTTGCAAGTGGAGCAATGGGTTATTCGCAAATTCGAAGCGACATGAACAATTTCATTACTACACAACTATCAACTCTTTCACCTCAGCTACTCGGAGTTTCGGAGTATTCTCACCGCCAAACAGACGCACACTTTCAGTACAAAGCTTAATGGGGTATTGCTCTGCCGAGTCAATTATGACTCGCATATTTGCATCCACCATGATGTAGTGGTCAACAAGATGGTCGGTGGTCTGTAAGAGCCGCACTAACCAAACCCCACTACTAAAATTGGCTACTACGCTGAAGGCTATATTGGTTGGATCGCTACCTATGCGCTTCGCATCGCGGCATTTCCGCAAATTAAGCCTCATCTTCAAGCCTTGAACAAGTGTAACAGACCTCCCGACACTTCTGGGCCTTTGCCCAGAATTGATGAAGGCATCCCGTGCTTGAATTGCTGCTTTGTATCCCAAAAGACAGTGCAAGCTGTTGACAATAGATGCCGGAATGCAATCCAAGTGCCCACTTACACCAACGAGTTCCTCGTACCTAGGACCATGAAATTCATCAGTTTGGGGTTCGCTACTCTCGCTCCACACACACCAGTTCGTACTGAAACTCCGCGATGCCTCCTGCAGAAATATATGACAGTATTGAGTGCAGACCTGTCAAAGCGATCCTCGTTCATGTACCTCAACGACCGCGGGCCCGGAAAAACACATTGGAGAGGCGGGAACTTGCCCTCAACTGGTGCCAATGGAAGTGACTCGAAGGCGACCGCTCTGTATCCAATACTGGGGGGTGAAAAAGTCTTGACATGAATAGCCCAGTAACTGGAAACATCTTTCACTTGAGAGGAGCATCCATACCATACACCATTCTCGACCGTCTTCCCATTGACTGTCTTGCCACTGCCAAATATGATTGCATCCAACTCCCAGTGGTTATCATCAGCTTCCAGGTTTTGAAGTTCAAGTGAATTGTCATTGCACTGGTCACGGTGCACCGGTTCATTGTTGATACTTAAGTCCGAGATTTCAGTGCAGTCATCATCCGAGAGTTCCATTGTCGAATGGATGGGTCTGTGCTGCGCAAGTGTGGTGCACCGCCTGACCATGTTATTGCTGCTTCCTTGTCCATGGCCTCCCTGTTTAATGATACGTCCCGCTAATACTCGTTCTCTCTGCCAGCTCCAGTTGTCTGCATGCACCTGAACATGGTTGATTACAAGGGAATTCGATAAGGGAAGTGAAAGACAAACGATACTGCTTCACCCGCAAAAGATATCAGTCGAACGTGCAGAACGGGGTGGGGTGGGTTTTTCCACAGACATGTCCTTTTATGTCAGTTGACCATTATCTCACGGAATCTGGGTGGGTGCCCAATTTCAAATATTTTGCGGGCCCTTTTTTATTACAGTTGCGGTTGATGATTTGTTCAAATGGGGAAGTGTCGATCTACTCACACCGTATGACAAGTACTGTACTAAAATGTACAGTATTGTACAGGTCCCGCTACATTTTGAGCTCTCTGATCCAAACCCATGATCGGATCAGATCATCAAGCCGCAGTACCTCGCCGTATTTCACCTGACCCATCTTATCGAGTAGCGTCTTCCTTGGCAGGCACGATTTTTAAGAGAAGAAGACAACCGCGTAGACATCCAGTCCGTAGTTTTCGTCGTCGTGGTCAGCGCTGGCACGTCTTTATTAAACCACCTACCTACCGTACAACTATCCTCTCTTATTGTACTATCCGAATTGTACAGGCCAGTTAGAGAGACCAACAGACTGAGTTTCACGACTTGCAGCGGACACCCATTGCCATAAATTTTCACATATATCATACGGGGGGAAATATTTGGGTTATTTTAATGTATGAAAGATGTGGTCGGTTATACTAGATCTCCAATTCAAATACTAAGTAGATACCTGAGATGATCGACATTACAGAAATGACAGGCCTTTTGACTAATGGCCGAATTTAACACACTAAAGAGAAAGAGTATACGTAAACACAAAATTTTTGCACAAAAACACAATAAATTATTTTTGATACAGTAGAACCACATTTATCAAGTGAAATACTACTGGCTCCGCTATCGATTAAATAAAGCATTGCAGAAGCCCCTCCTCCATACGAGCACTACCTACTAGCTCATGGCCCAAGCGCGGGCGCCTCTCCGCCAGTATTGCCTTGGAATACCTGGACGCACGTACTCCATTGACATGGGACCTCTTGACCCCAACGCCCTTGCTGCCACACCCACCAACATTCAAGCTCAACTAAATAGGGTGCAGCACGAGGCCTAGACCAAGATGTTCTGGCAAGACGACGCATGGGCAGCCTCCCCAGCCCGGATCAACACAGTGCCGACGAAATCAGGCGCCAGATTCGTGGCCTTGCCTTCCGACACAGCCCCGCCGCAGGCTTCCTCCACGCCCACCCTACCAATGCTACCAAGGTGTCGAGAGCCCACTAGACCGTCATGCTACCCTGTCACCTCGGATTGCCGGTCTACACCGACTCACTCCCGATAACCTGTCAGCATTGCAAGCGAAGCATGGAACCCTCAGGGATCACAGGGCCGACCTCTGCCCTGCTGGTTTTGGCCGCAGACGCCGTCAAAACGCCCTCCGCAATGCGCTCGCATACCATGTCTTCCGTGCCGCCCGACTCTGTAGATACTGAATGCATTAAACTTCTTTCTTTCTTGACTGTCAGTACGAAATGCCTCTTCTCATCCCTGGCACAGAGCTTCGGCCCGCGGACATCCTTGTAAACCCCTCCCACCGATCCGAGCAACGAAGAGACACGGCCTGTCTCGTGTGACATTACCGTCGGCTCCCCGTTCAAAGATTCCGTCCGCACCAAGGCCACCTCGGCCGTTGGCGCGCTGCTGTATTGGCGCACCGTGACAAGGTACGGGACCTGGAACGCAGCCTGTCGCGCCGCCCCTTGCACCGTCCGACACCCGACCCGTGCACCGAACTTTACGTTTCAACCGATCGCGTTTGATTCTCTCGGTGCGCCTGCCCCATAAACTGTTGTTTTGCTTAAGGAATTAATTCCGCGATTAGCGCGGAGGTTTAATACGAATGCAGGCTTGATGCGCCGGCCTGTGTAGCAGCGCCTTAGTTGCATCATCTGGTCGTCTATCGCTATGACTATTTGCTCGCGCATGCCGCTGCACGTGAACGACATGGATCGTCCGATTAGTTCCCAGTCCTATAGTCGGTTCCTGCAGTGGACACCGTAGAAACCATTTGATGTAAACTGTTCATGCGTAAAGACAAGGTATTTACAGAAATACTCCAATATTTTACAATTTGGCTGTACTCTTTGCACTATTACTAAATCTTTTTTTGAATACCATTGAATTTTAGCAAAAACTAATTTTTTCTTTTATTAAATTTTCGTACTATGTAATACTTGGATGTTACGTTGGCGCACTGCTATTTCGTGTTTAACACTACTTTTTTTGTACCCTTCCTTGTCATATCGAGAAAAATGAGTATTTTCGCTAAAGGTCTACTGATACCATAAAGTTTCTCTCACGGTAACGGGAGCCCCGATGCGCAGTCCTATTGTTTCAATATATTACTGTAATTGATACTGTTTAATTTGGGCTCTTATTTCCAGGGACTCCGCCAGGGCGGGAGATTAAAACTATGGACAGCCGGTAGTTGCACCTCACCAAGGGCATCGAGGTAACTACCGGGGGACCTTGTGCCCTCATCGATCTTCCGACCACCACAGACATTCTCTCCCCTCGCCTATACGCTACTCTCTCTGCGCTCTCCTGACTCCTCTACTCCGTTTCTTACAGTACAACTCGCTCCCATAGCTGAGCTTCGACGCCAGTTATGGGCCCAGCCGCAAACATGAAAAAGAAAGGGATTTAACGGAACCCCTTCTTCCCTGGTGGTGATTTGCAGGAATGGAGGAGAAAGGTTGGAAGATGGGTTGACATAATTACTGCTTCTTCAGAGAAGGGAACTGATCAAACCTACAAAACCGTTGCTGAAATCATGTGAAGAACGCTCTATGGAAGAGGAAATCGGGCCGCTAAACAAGCAATTGTGGATGAAGCTCATTTTAAGGGGCAAATTGGCTATGCAAAAGCGGATCAAGTTGAGACTGTTCGCGAAATAGTCAAACTTGTTGCTGCTGATCCTCCTACTGCAATGGTATCGAGACTTATATATTCGTTTAATAAGGTTACATCTTGTCAGAGAAAGAAGGATGAATAAATGTCTCTTTTCCTTTCTAGGTTCCGTGGACTTGCTGCAAATCATCTCATTCATGCTCATGCATCTTCGTCGTTCAGATTGGGGATTTATTGGCTATTACATTACTTATAAATGCCAAGCTTGATGAAGGCTCTCTTACGAATGCGAAGCTTCAGCTCAATGGTTTGGCAGAGAAACGTGCAAAGGATGGAGAGGTGATGAAGAAGTTCGGAGTTCCTCGGGCTCATATCAACAAGATTTTGGAGTCTATTGACAAGTTGATCGTATTAGACAGTAGACGCCAGAGAACATTGCTGTTCAGGAGTATCAAACGTTCCTAAACACGTTCCGTGCGGAAGGTGCGCCCTCCATTTCTACTTTAGCTGGCACTGCTCAAGATGTCCGCAATGCCACTACTAGCGCTGTTGCGAGTTCTGTCGCTGAGATGTTCATCTCTGAGACAAAGAATTGTAAGCTCCATCTGGAAGATGAAGTTTTGGTCCTTAACAATCTCACGCTGACCCCCGCTGGCTCTTCCAAATGATTTTCTATCAAAGAAGTGAAGTCTATTTTCGCTAAGAACTTACAGGCTCTCCTTGCTGCGAACATTGGGAAAATCGGAGGGCACCAAGAACGACAGAGCTCTGTATATAACCGCGGACGAAATAAGTCTGCAAGAAATAAAGATGGACACAGTACAGATAACAAGACGAACAATAACGATCGAGGAAGCTCCGGAAATACAACACGCTCAGGTATCAAGAGGAAAAGTGACGCTGAAGTTATAGTCTGTTTCGTTTGTGGCGTCGAAGGTCATCGTAAGGGAGACGATGAGTGACAGAAACCGAGCTGGATAACGAAGAAAAGCCGTCGTGAAAACAACCAAAAGGAATCGGATGGAAGTGACTTCCAGCGAGGTCCTTCCCAGCCTACGTCTTTGCCGTTTTTTTCGCGAGGACTCCAGTTCCGGCAAACGAAATCAAGCCTTGTAGCTGGATGTTGAGCTTTTCTGATATTGGTACCAGTTGCAATGATCCGAACCCCATTATTAATGGTGGATGTACGCAAAGCGTTGGTGGCATCCAATCCATTGCTGCTCTTTGTCTATCACTTGATATCGAGGTAAAGTTGCGACCCCTCGATTGTGAGCCTTGTATTTATGGATATGGAAGAGAGTGCAATGAGGCAGACATAGCTTTCGCTGTCTGGAACCTCCATATTGAGGATATGACTGGACTCAAAGCCAGCATTCCTTTTAACGTGACCCCTGGTGATGGATTCATCTTGTTGGAAAATGACATATTACACAAGTCTTATTTGATGGGACCGGAAAATATGCTGGTCGTTCCGCCAGGAGTAAAAGGACTTTCATCGAAGAAACTATGCTTTGGGATATACTCGGATCCTACAGAAAGTACGGAAAGTGACTCTGTCCGCACGTAATTATTCGTTGTACCTGCAAAAGTGTCGTCGCTTCACGCGTACTTTGCTGTGCAGCGTTTAGTTGTTTCGTCTAATGGCAAATTGGACAAGAAGCGCTTTTCTGATGAAAAGACCGAAAGGCAGTTCGCTGCTAAATTGCATGGATACTCACACTTGCCATACAATGACATGGTTGAGTTGTATAAACGTGCTGGAATGTTGACCCTAGTACTCAAGCAAGTTATTAGAGCAGTGATCGAGACATGAACTAGTTGCAAGTCAATCGGTCGTCCTGGGAACTCAAGCAAAGTGTCTTTCGGGAAGATAATTTTACGGTCTAACGAACTAGTGCAGGTCGATTTTTTCTTCATCACCGAGTTCGGCGACAACCCCATCCTGCACATGGTTGATATCCATACCCAATTCTCCGTTACAGTCTTAATGAGTTCTAAGGAGATGGGCTTGGGCTACACAGACAAGCTATTTGAACTGATGTGGATTAACGTTCACGGTGCTCCAATGACAACGGTCCGGATGTTCCGCCTATCCCTGTTCAAGACGCTCACGATGGGACACGCCATATTTCTCTTGACGACTTCGAACTCGTAGACTTCAATCAAGTAACCGATATGTTTGAGCAGGAAAAATAATTATGGGTCTCTCACGGTGTCGAAATTCGTCCTGAATATGGTTCGAACAAGGGCATTGGCGAGACTGTTGTAGAGTCACCGTCTGTGCTGCCCCACCACTTGGAATCTTCGGAGCAGGAAGTTCGTCAGGAAATACGCTCCGTAGTTGGCGATTCCCCTGCATCAGAGTTTCAACTCTCATTTCCTCCTCGCTGGATAATTGAGAAGTCAATTCATTCTGAACGCCTCAACTATGAAGGCGCTTTTGAGGAAGTTCCAATTGCAGAACTTCCACGGGGATCTAACCTTATATAATCTCACCATTCCTTTCAGGTTAAGCACGATGGTGTAGAAGGCACATTGCGCCTTAAATGTCGTTTCGTTCCTCATGGAAATAGAGAAAAGGATAAGTACTCGGTGCGAAAGGATTCTGCTACAGCTCAGTTTACTATTATCCGTCTTGTTCTGTCGATTACTGCCATTAAGTTTAGTACCGAGACCGTTGATATCAAGGGCGCATATCTGCAAAGCAGTTATTTTTCCCGTATTATTTACATGCAACCACCCAAAGATTAGGGCTCGTCTCCCAACCATGTATGGAAGCTGGTCAATCCTACCTACGGCATTGTTGAATCAAGGTATCTTTGGCAGCTTGTTATTGAACGCTGGATGGCTTCCCAGAACATCGAAGAGATTCCTCGTCTCCCGCAGCTCTTTGTTCTGCGCGATTGCGATGGAACTCTCCTTCTCGCAATCGATAAAGTCGTAGATGGCTTTTAATTTTACGGGTTTGCTTCCCAGATTGAAGCTTTTCATGCCTCCATTGCAAATTGTTTTGAAGTTGGTCGGTTTATCCTTGATGGTGACTTAATCCTCAATCGTCTTCACATCTCGCAAGACAAAGATGATAGTATCCATCTCAATATGCACGAATATATGGAAAAAATACTGCCAATTTATGTCCCCGTGCTTCGACGCAAACGTCCTAATGAGCTATGCACTGCGGAAGAAATCAAACTTTTTCAGGGCCTCGCGGGATCCCTCAATTTCCTCGGTCACGGCATTTTGCCGCAAGCTTTCTTTGACACAAGTCTTTTGCAACAATCAACCGTTCGCTTAACCGTCTCTGGGCTGCTTGCTGCAGACAACGCCTTATCGGAACTGAAAAACCTTGATTGTACCTTGACCTATGCCAGCATGACTTTTGAGTCTTTTCCTTCTTATTTGGCTTTCTCGGACGCTATTCATGGCTCTCCTTTGTATGTTCAAACAGGCTACGTGTCTGGGATACTCTTGCTTGGAGGAAGTGAGATTGGCCGAAGTGTTTATCATGTCCTCGACTGGCTCAGTGCGAAGCAAACACGTGTGTCCTTCTCCTCTATAGGTGCGGAAATCATTGCTACCGCTACCTCTACGGACAGAGGATCTCTCCTCGCTAAGAGAATCACAGCATTTTATGGGTCATTGTCACCTTTACCTTTACTCACAGTCGATTCGAGTGGTCTGTATTCGACTATCAACACCTTGCATAAGGGTTCGGACTATCGCTTGCGTCCGGCAGTATCTATTATGCGCGACTCTTTTGAAAATGGAGAGATCGCTGTTATGCAATGGGTACCGGGGAGAGAAAATCTGGAAGATGACTTGACAAAGAGGAACTTTGATATGTACCAGCGACTCAATTGCTTAATGATTTCTGGTTATGTCGACCATTCTTTGTTTCAAAGTTCAAAACGTGCAGAGTTCTCGGAACACTAGGGCATGTTTATGACTAATCTATGTGTTGAATTACTGTTTCTATGTTAGTCTTCAAAAAGCTTTTGTGTCTTTCAAAACTTCCGGTTTGCACGGCGCTACTAGTCACAGTATGAATCACAACAGTATAGAAGACGTTTTACTAGTTGGTCGTCTTCCTCTTGTCTATCACTTCGCGAATTTCAGCTATGTAAGGATTAATTGCACCGTCCCCGGCACACGCTATTAAAGACTCCTTACACAAATGAAGAGGATAGTCTTCCTCGCTGTCTACTATGTGAAGCAAGAACACATCCACTACTACGCAGTGGTCGACATCATCACCAGCCCTTATGGGAACTAACCATATGCCTGAAGTCAACTGCGAGGTCCATCCAAGTTTGTCGTTATCGAAAGCAGTCTTCTTTTCGCCCTTCAAGTTACTTATTCCAAGTGTCTTGTCCACTTGCTGCATGACCTCAAGTGTGGAACCCACATTATTTAGGACGAAAGTCCTATTCTTCATCCTGATTTCCGCTTTCTTCAGGCATTATTTGTCGCGGATCTTCTCTATCAAATTCATCAGAGCCAATACCAAACAGGAACCTAACGCGCCGCCGCGATTCGTAATCTTCGAAGTACTTGTGACGGCAAAGTTTTATGTCTCGCTGCTAGAATTAAGTGCCCCAGGACCACAACGAGAAACAACAACACCCGGATTCTCTTTCAAGTACTTGCCAATTGCATTAAGGATTACATATCGGGCTTTGCGAGCGTTGGAATTTGTGATCCTGTACCTTGGATAGCTTTGGAGCTCACCCTTTGTTTGTGCAAGCGGAGTCTCGGCGATTGTTCCATAGCGCACATATTTTCCACCGACAATTGTGATCTGCGCTCTCCTGCCTCCTCTACTCCTTTCCTTACAGCACAAATCTCTCCGATAGCTGCACTTAGACGTTATGGACGACAAGGTACAATCGGTTAGGTCTTAGCCTTATAATTAAGACGTGTGCAGCCTCCAGTACACCTTTCTCGTAGGTAACAAGCTATCTTTGAATGAGCGGCCACTGTTGCGGCGCAGGCATTAATATAAAGAAATATAAAGTGAAAAAACGTATATTTATGAACAAAACTACAAGACGATCCTTGATTCAAACAGTGCTCTTCCCACGACATACGTGCTCAGCTCGCGAGATTGCAGTATTTCAAAATTTACCTGACTGGAAAGAGAAAGACCGCGCAATTACTGAATTCCTGAATGTTTTGCAATATTCATGGATCTTCACATCTTAAAACAACACCCGAAACACAGTACACAAAGGATTGCAACTAATTACTCCTACACACCTCAACTCCAGCCGTTGCCCCCTATACCTCTCTCTGAGACGACGACTCCAAATGGCAGACGCTGAGAGTAACCAAATCGCCTCAGAATACCACGCATCATGCTCCATAACAGAAAGTCAAGCCAGAAACGGCATCCGTCTGCTCGTCGAGGCAGCAGTATAGAGAGATAATGAACTCTGCAGTTACACCACCGAGCGTTTAAAAGACACTGATGACAAGAAAGACTCTAAATTCCCTGTTTTGACAGATTTTACGAAGCCGGAGGAAGTGAGGCTATACTTAAGATGTGCAATTTGAACCCAAACGATTTTGAGTAGATTTAGAGCCTTTGGGAGTTTTTTTACCCATTAAAAGGTAGGTCGCGGGAGGAGGAGCAATATCTCAGGAAGAAGACACTATGTTTTTGTTGCTAACGGTCCTCAATAATAGAGGTCAATGGGATTTTTTGGCGAGGGTTTTTGGGAAGAAAGGCCCAACATTCGGGAAATTTGTGAACAAATTCGTAGGACTTATGGCCGAGTTTATGTATGAGTCGACATTCGTTGCACTTCGTTCGTAGTAAGGTATAGGGAAGCTACGGGAAGATAGAGTACTATTTCTTCATCACAAATATGCTCGGTACGCTACAGATGTCACCTTCCAACAGGCGTGTCGCCCAAGCGGTAATCTGCAGGAGGGAAAGTTGTATTACAGCGGTAAGCAGAAGCTTTATGGTTACAAGGTTGAGATCTTCGTGCTATCAAATGGCATAGCAATTGGATTCACAGCCCTTTTCCCTGGTTTATTTTCCTACTTAACTATTTTTCAGAAAAATCGCGATTTCCATCCCGAAAAACTTCGCAAGCCTGGAGAGGAACATGTAGTCGAGGATGATGGGAGGTTGGGTTCAGAATATCCGCTGTTTTGGGCTGTGCTAGCCGACAAAGAGTATCAGGGAGGACGTGAGTTTACGAGGGCCTTGGGCAAAAAAAAAACACAGAACGGTTTTTATCGCACAGTGAGCAGCATCAAAATGATATGATTTCATCCGATCGTGTGATAGTGGAGAATTTTTTTGGCCGGCTATGCGGACTTTGGATGCAATCAACCCACTACGTCGCAGTGTGTCCGCGACAGGGTCCCGCCATCCACACACCACATTTAGTAAGCGCAGTCCGAAGAGCCTCTATCTCAATAAGAGATAAGTACGCTTCCGTGGTCTGCTTGCAGGTTGGGTGTTGTGAATACGACTCGATTTTGGTCTAGCCGGAGGTCCTGTCACTTAAGCTGATCATTTAGTCGTGCAAGGCTTCCACAAGAACCTTTCTACAAGGTTCTGGATTCTATGCATTTCTACCGTCAAGTAAGGGAAAGTTCTGGATAATTGCATATCTCTTTGCAATGCGCTGGATGCCACGATTGTGGGGAGTGTCGGATATGAGCTGACGTCAGCATGAAAGGCTGGGCGTCAGCCCTTCATTCTCGCGGATGGTGACAATGCGCTACTGTGCGCCCCCGGCGCAATTTCACAGCACGCCAATTGCTGTTTTAGCTAAATACTGCCTCCACTCCAAGAGTAGCTTGGAGGAGGTAAAGGGGAATGAAGTAAACAGTTGACCAAAGTGTTGCATTTACTTCATATACGTCGGTGCGTAGCGTCCCTTTCGCTACTCGATTCTACCAGATCCTTCCCGAAATCCCTTTATACATACGCCCGACACACTACCGCCACCGACGCCAATTCACGTCAGCCGTTTCCCCTGCTGTGGCTCGGACCACAGTTCGACTGACACGACCAGGAGCAGTGTCCAGCGACAGAATAAGAGCCGTAAATGTTTTATTCGTAGGCTCAGGGAGAAGGGACAGGCTCCGGATTGTCTCTAGGCGGACGATAGGAGCTGCTGATAGAGACCACTGAGATGATTTGGCCCGATGAATAACGCTCAAAACGTGATTTAAGAAATACGAAAATTTACTATTTTTGTCTGTTGCACATCCAAAAAAGCATGACAATTATGCATCGCATTCAGTGAGGGACGTTGTTGAACAATTTCTAATCACTATGCACCCGGTCTGTGAGCCTTGAGTACTCCTTTACAGTTCTCTTTATTGTAATCATTAATCTCGCCATGATCTCGCTGCGCTCACTCTTACACATAATACCCTAAGTAGCAAGGTAAAGTATATCCCTAATGTCAAAATTTTATGATCGATATGTGTGTCATAAAAAGTGAAAGTTACATAGTTGCTCAGATTTGACTACTTGTTATTTATAAGTTTATGGTGCTGTTATGCGCGTTATACTGCGTTAGCTCACCAAGTGTGAGCTTTCGGCCGGGTAATTTGACCACGGTAACCCGTTGAATTTGGGGTTTGAGGATGGGCTGAAGACGGGAAAAATTGCCCGTTGAATCAAAATACTTATCAATAGCGCCTGTTTACTAAGCGGACAGTGAATATGATTTCTGCATTCTAACAATTAATTTCTCCTCCTTTGTTTCTTGTTTAGAGTAGATCCCGCTTGCGCCTCAATGGTAGAACGCCTGGGCCTCTTAGAACCTTGTCGTGAGACGGTTTCAGGGCCTTATGATGAAGCACTCGCATTAGCCCTTGTACTTACCGTTTGCGCATTCACAATACCATCCTCTGCCCTTCTCTCGTTTCGTCCCCTTACCTCCTCTGAGCCAAAATTTACCTCTGCTACCTCCCCACTCTGATTAACACCCCGAACATTGCTTCCATCATTTGAGGAAGTACCGACCGCTCCTATCTAACGAAATGATATGTTACTGCTGCCACCTGTGAGCACGTTTTCAGTGCTACGTCGAGTGCTCTTTGGATTTGCAGGAGTTAAACGTAGCTTTAGCTCATTGTGAGAATGCTATAAACTCCAACAGCTTCGACGCAAGCCAGGGTGAATACGAGTACAAAAGGTTGTTCCACGTAAAGAGCCGTAGTACGAATATCAAAGTACTCTTCCTGGCAGAGGTTTTTGTCCGTATAAAGCATAGTATAAAGCCTTCCCGAGCCTATTTTCGTGCCGTTTAACAACAATAATTAGTGTTACGCCATCTACGCAATTGGAAACGCCAGTCTCTTGTTCTTCCGATCTTGAGCAATTTGAACCAAACTCTTATTGTCTTCCCTTGGAACCCTATTTCTTGAGATTCCCACGCCCTTCAAGTAAATTGACAAGTGCAACATTTTCTCTATCACTAAGTGTTTCAGGATAACTGAGTAGCTCTGTCGACATATCGAGCATAAAAGAATTAATGGATTGCACGCTATTGAGGTGATTTCGGAAACTATCAAGTGATCCAAATAAGTCTGCGAAATCCAACAGATTTCCTTTCTCATATATTATCCATCCAATGAAGGCATTTATAGACAAATTATTGATAGTCTGCGACACGATCTTCTGTTTCCATTGAAAGTGGGAAGATCGTGATCTAAGAGAAGATCGTGATCTAAGATTAGCCCTCATATCACTAGCTCCGTCGACACCACCCTAGGTCTTAGAATAGAAGCTCTGTGAACCATAATTGAATAGATGCAGTAGGAAAAAAAGATCACTCTCCTTACCATGAGTGTCGAAAAACTTCCAGAACGAAAACTTAGTGTTCAAGAGATCCATTTGGTCCTGTTTCACAAAAGCAGGGACCTTGATTCTGTTGTGTGTGTCCATTGAAATACTTCAGATCTAGTTTCCCTTAAAGCAGTGCGACCAATGTTTACGACCGCCGTCGGACAGCGCACCAGAACTATGTAAAAATGGCTTACTTTGCTGCAAAAAATTATAGCGCCAAACCAAATCCAAGAACCACCGCTTGATGCAAGTTGTCCCATGTGTTCACGTGCATCTTATTTGCTAAAAGAAACATCTCCAACTTCGCGGCGAATGAGGTATAAATTAGAAAGTGATGCTGATTCCCCAAGGGTTGAGGCAGCAACTCGAGTCTTAATTCCAACACAAGCCAAAAAATAGACCTACTTCTTCAAGTTTAAGTGCCCTTCAACATCCAAACTCCAATCCGGGAATGAACTACTATTCAATACAGCAATCCCATCGGGTGAGCATGCTAAATAACCTTCCTCCCTTGTCGCGACCAAGCCAACATCAAATAGCTCTCTTACATAACTCATCTTCTTCAGCGCCTATAAAACAGTATCTTGAGCTGAGCTACCACGAAAATAGCCTCTTCTGAGACTTTTAAACTGAAACAAACACCATAAACAGCTTAAACCATTCCTCCGGACCCCTCTCAATACTGACCGCCTGAGTCAAATCCAATGTCGTCCTCTGTTCTGCATTTGCAAGCAATAGAGTACCTGCAGTAGTCATTTTTATCCTAAATTGTCGTAATATAAACCAATCAGCACAACGATGCCCTATTTTCGGCGGCACACAACTTATTCGAATATAATTCTGGACGATTGCTTTCATTCCCTAGATTTACTGGCTAACAAGTCGTGACTGGTACAAAAGGAAGCTTCTCAATTCGACATTCGGCTTAAGTACAGCTATCCAAGTGTTTAAAGTATCTTGAGGACTGGTTGGTATATTATAAATGAATCGCAGCAGATTGAAAAAAGTTTTAGGTCTCGGCTCACGAACGGAAACAGATGACATGCGATTCTGTCGGACACGTCGAACAGTAGCCCCAATGAACTTCGTTGCGATAAAGGGTGCTGGAACAAGTGCGGAATTGTCATTGATAAATAACTCCTTCCTCCTGTCAAACTAGGGATCTGTTTCATTTGGAGCATCTACGTTTGTTCCGTTTGGTTATGACTCAGAAAAAAACTTGTACCACAGAGGATTTCTGTGCACAACCAAATTGATTTTCTTCCGTAGCAGACTGCATTCGACCGTCTCGTTGATCAATCCGCTTCAGTTTGTTGATTCTCAGCGATTACTTCACCTTCCAAATCCAAACTGTCACTCCCAATCGCATCTTCTACCGCATCGTGGTCAGCATTTTGATCTACCACGTCCTCCCTAGTAGGATTTAGAATTGACATGCCAACAAAAGGGTGAAAATTTAACGAACACTCCGAGACAATGAATACAAACATCGAACTCCGCCAAAAGCTTCATAAAAGCTTCGTTACCGTAACCCGTATAGGCCGAGACAATGCAGCTAATGGATGCTCGCTCTCCACAGCCGTCGAATAGAACGGTCAGCAGATTTCTCACTGATTCCACTTGTGGCTCTCCCAGACGCCTGTAGCGCTCAGAAAAGACTATTCTGAATAGCGCATCTGCCACCAAATCAGCCGAGTGCCCCTCTGAGGTAGAAAACCGTAAGGGTTCACTCTTGTTACTTTCCAGACGTCTCCGGTCGGTAACGCGAGGATCTCAATAATTCAGTAGAGTGTTGTTGGTAGAGAACTTCTACCTGCGAGGGACCACCGACCGAAGAAATAAGGGAAACACAAGGAAGAGGTTGGCTCATTCTCGGGACGAGCTTGTCGGACCGCGGTCAAGGGAGATGCGGGTGTCGATGACGGCGCGATAGAGACCAAAAGTGATAAACCGTGCGGAGTAACCCGTAAAAGAAAAATGGTAGTAGTAAAAGTTGACGGGTACTCCGAGAGGCAAACGGTGCTTGCCTTTTCCTTGACGGGCACTGTGACGGAGATTGCAGTTAAATATCTGTTAAGTCCGCCCGGAGTCCGATTGGCCCCGGCCCCAGAACCTAATGGTCCGTGGCGTAGGGGTACTAATTTCTAGTTAAAATATTACGCATTAAACTAAAAACCATACTGTACACTACCAACAGTACTGTAAAGACCGTGCGTATTCCTCATCCAAATGCGCTACACAGTACAGCCATACGCTCTCCATGTGTATTGCCATGCAGATCACTCAGACCGTACCCGACGGGTAAATTCATCGCTTCGCTTCCCTTGCAATACCCCGGGGCGCGCACCCACCGGTAGCAACATTTGCCACTACAGCACACCCTTCCTATCAGCCTTTCTGTTGGATAATGATTTTACTTGGTTGTCAGATTCTCTTGTCCCATGCAAATCGTCATCAAGGGTTGCAGGAAGTTTTATAGGGCTGAAAAACACCTTCTTAGTCTCTCTAAACGCAAGTGCTTCAAATTCTGACAAACGACGAGCTCGGTTCCGTTGTGAAAACCACCATGTGTTACCACAATCACCTCTATCATTTGGCGAATACGCTTTGATATGACCAGAGATAAATCGAACCCTTCCTAATGATGAGGTAATGCATCCAAGCTGCACCAGAAGCGGAATGGATCGTTCAAAGCTAGGTCTCATCGCATGTGAAAGAAAGAGAATAGCCACATGAGCATACATTCCAGGCATAGGTATTTGCGACCGCTCTAGCTTTTTGGTTCTAATGTAGTCTTTGAACAATTGAAACAATTGTCTCATAAGACCATCTAGCAGCAAAGCAACAGTTTAAGCCCTTGCTGGAGATACTACTCTGACGCTGTTCTCCAACTCTAAGTTATTAACGGCATTTGAGCAGAAATATCCGCAAAATTCTTTATAGCCTTGTTGATGAAGTTTTTTCTATCCTAATCCACTTGTAGCCATCGCTCACCAACCCTCATCCTTGACTAGGGTCCCCTCTCCTGCCTCTAGCATTTAAAACAGCTTTTCATTTCCCTATCTCTCTTCCTCTTGGAACTGCAGCACTTGCTCCCCCGGATGCCCCACCGCAAGTCGACGCTACGCTTCTTCGGCCCCTTCCTCTGCCCCTTCCTCGTCCACAGACAACTGTACCAAACCTTGCACCTCTTACATGTTGCCTTTGCTGCCTACGTTCTGAAGTAGGTTCCGGAAAATGTAATACTTGTGCTCCTGATGGAGTTTGACGCGATGCAGAACGATTCGTTAGAGCTTGACGCGGTGCAGAACGATTCGCTTCAGCTGGCCTTTTTTGACGCTGCTTGTGAGAAAGCTTTGTCGGGGAAGATGCAGGGAGTTGATGTGGGGGTTGATAGGGGTAAATCGGCGGGGGAGGAGATCCTCAGAACCAATTACCCTGAGAAGGAGGTGTTGCGAGCGACAAAAGTGCTGCCGTGGTATTGTTGAACGAACAAAAGGGAGTGTATATAGAAGAGAGTTGAGGAAGCTACAAGCAAGTATAAAAGGGGCAGGGTCTACCACCGACGCTCTGCGACTAGCGTAAGAAAAAGTTTTCTTGGGTCTGAAGTTGACTCTCAACTTCCTACTACTCGGGACTTGGCTTGAAGTTGTCTGCCAACTTGCTTCACCTCCACTAAAGGGAGCAGTTTACTCGGCTTATATAGACTTTTGGCTACCCTAAAAGTCTCCAACAAACATACTAATAACCATAAAATGTATTCACGGTAATCGTGTGAACCAGAGAGACTATTAGGAGATATTTCTTCAAGGTAAATATCTAGGTGCCATACCCATGCCAGCCACCCATCGGCCAGGGGTGGGAATTGATGTGGCCATTATATAGACCTTTCAGAGCTACTTGTAGTATCACCCACAACCTGGAACTGTACTGACATCTACTATGACAGCGTGTCCTAAAATGAAAAAATCAACCGACAAATTTGCCACACTCACCCAAATTAAAAATATCTTGCAAATTCAAAAACTGTAAAAATATCTTCCCAATTCCGATACTGTATACAATCATGGTCCTCATCTAGATTTTTTTCGTGTGCGAATTTGCGCACATCACGCCCTCTCGCTCAAGACGAACGTCCCGACTCGTCACTGCTCTTCTTCTGCTTCCGTTAGTGTTCGCTGTCTTATTGATAAAATGTATGGTCTCTCAAACGGGTACGGATGCAACTGATTACCAATATGATGCTCTAAAAAGTAGGTTCGCATTACTGGTACCTCACTTTGTAGCATAGCCTCATATATTGGTTTGATCACATCGAGGTGGGGTTGAATACATTCTTCTTCCGTGACTCTTCCGAATCTTCCAAGAGTGAAAAAATATATGTGATATGCAAACTCTTCGGAAGATGCCGGAGGAATGGATGTCGATAAGAAAAGAAGACGCGCATCATCAAGAACGAATCTTCGTAAGATAAGTGCGGTCCATGTAGCGCCCTAAAACATAAACAGATGCTTATCATGAAATAAGAAATGACCTGCGCATCGTTCGCATCCTCGGATATATTGCGCAGCCAAAAAGATAATCTTCTTCTTCCGACTGTATGCTGTGCATGGTTGTGAAGCAAAGCTAGAGATGAAGTTGTGGTGGACGGTCCCGATGAATGGCCGCGACCAGCTCCTGACGTACTGGGACCTGCACGAGGTCCACTCGGGGGACGACCGGAACCTCTTCTGGGCGGGTTGTTGTCTCCTGAAGGTCCTCCTCTGGTCATCATCACTGCTTCAGGAGGATCCTCGCCGCCTCCAACGTTCCCAATTTGTGGCGGAGAAACGTAAGGTTCCCATAGAGGATACGGGACCAGCCTGTATTCCATATCCGGGGGTAAGGCGTAACCTCTCAGTCGCACGTCCTGGTTGTTCTTGAGAAATACGTAAATTGGACGGATAATATTCAGATACGTTTGCGACAAGTCTCCAGCAGCTACCATTCCATATCTTCCTATAGAGTAATGATATATTACCTCCACAAACTCTGGACCTGCTTCTGTGAACCTCCCGTTTTGGAATGAAAATAGAACTCTTATTAATAGTCGGAAATCTTCTTCAGGTAGCAATGGTCCGTTCAACGTACGAAAACATAGGCATATATTAATGTAGAAATGGATGATTACGTGGAGTTCGTAGTAGTCCCGCGTAACCGAGATGATCCATTCCCAGGCCCTTTTTCCTCCCATAGGAATCATTCTATAGTTAAAGATGAGTATGCCCCGTGGTTGCGCATAGTCCTGTGTGAGAAGGAATTCTTCAGGCCTCTGATGGTAAGGGACCAGACGACGTGCATGGATGGCCCTCCTTGATCTCTTCCCTGAGCTTGAACAGAGCTGATAGTGCGGGTGTCTTTCCTCCGTGACGATGCAAGGGTTCGAGTACTTGGTTTGGAAGGCCGGCCACTTCACAGCCTGCTGCATTGCTTTTCCATGTACTACAAGTACTTTAGAGCCAACTGAAAAGGTTCTGACTGCAGGTTCTGCATCCTTATTTCTTGTCTGTGTTAGCGCGCGGTGTGATCTCCAGCCTTCGGTGGCCAGTAGTTCAACTTCCCTACTCTCTTCATCGATAATATTTGTTTCCATGTCTCTCTGTAACATTCTAGGAGCCCTTCCGTACATTAGCTCGAATGGTGAGCGTCCATTTCTTCCTCTTCTTCGACGATAGCCGTATAACACTTTTGGTAAGGCATCTTCCCACTGGATTTCATTCTCCGACATAGTTTTCGATATTGCTCGTTTGATGTTCCAACCATCCTCTCCGCTTTCCCGTTGGACATAGGAGCGTATGCGAGAACGGTCTTCAGCTGAATCCCTTTCTCTTCCAAAAAACGAAGCAGTGAAGTTGCAGTAAAACAAAGGGCGTTATCCGAGATGATCCTTTTTGGAAGACCAAACGGTTCAATTATTTCTTTTCGATGAATCTCAGTACCACCTCAGCATTTGCCTCCTCAACTGCAACTGCTATTGGCCATCCAGTAAGATGTTCCACCCTATAAGGAGATATTTGTTTCCGGAAGAAGTTTCCTTGAACGGGCCCGCAAAGTCAATTGAGAAGGTTTCAAAGAGACCGGAAACTGGAAAACTTAGAGTTGTCTTATACTTCCGTATTGGAGTGAATTTTTGGCAGTTGTCGCAGCTTTTCACGAAGTTATAGACGTCCTTATGGATACCGGGCCACCAGAATCTCTCAGTTACGAATTTTTTGGTTGTTTCGAGATCCCAATGCCCTAGCTCATCATGGAAAGTCCTCAATATCTTCATTCTTTCTTTCAAAGGGGCCACTAGTCGGGGACCGGCTTTAGTGTGCCGGAAAAGTTTCCCATTCCACAATGTAAAAGCCTTTTGATTCCTGCGTACCCAATTTCGGTGTTCAAGATCAACCTTTCTCATTTCTAGTCCATCGAGGAATTTGATCAGTCCGTGAATATTAGCTTCGTACTCGTTATCGTTCGGCAACTGCAACTCGGCGACTCCGACGATGTCCTCCGAAGCTTTTTCATTGGAATCAGTGCGTCCCTCAAGCGGGATAGGTAATCGCAGGCTGATTATTGCGTCCGGGTCTATACACAATTTCAAACCGATATTCTGCGAAAATGTCGAGCCATCGGGCCAAGCGGTGATGTACATCCTTCTTTTGGAATGCTGTTTTAAGTGCCTGGTGATCAGTTATCAAGACAAATTTCTCGAGTGATAAAAGGTATATGCGAAACTTTTTCAGCGCGAAGACGACAGCTAGCGCTTCTTTCTCGCAGACTGAGTATCTCTTTTCTGCGTCATTCAGAGTTCGGCTTGCGAATTGAACAGGGTGTAGTCTTCCGTTTTCATCTTTTTGGGACAAAACGGCACCCAAAGACCGTTCTGAGGCATCTGTCTCCACAACGAATGGTCTCTTGAAATCTGGGTACATGAGAACTGGGGGGACACATAGCTTATCTTTAAGCTCCTGAAATGCAGTTTCCATTTCCTTGTTCCAGTAAAATTTTCCTTTCTTCGTAGTGCTGGCATGTAACGGTGCTGCAGTCTTGGCGAAATCTTTGATAAATCTTCTGTAATATGAGGCCAGTCCTAAGAAGCTTCGGACCTCCGTCTTTGAAGCGGGCCTTGGTGCCAACTATTTTTTTCGTTTTCTCTGGATCCACTCTAATTCCCTCTTGGTCGACGATATGATTTGCTCAACTTAATTTTCAAGCTATACTCCGATATCCTCTCCACAACTGTCTTGACGTGCGAGATGTGCTGATCCAATGTTTCTGAGAATATGACGACATCATCGATATAGACTCTTGCGAATGGAAGTCCTTTCAAAACCTCGTTCATCATTCTTTGGAATGTAGCTGGTGCATTCATGAGACCAAAAGGCATCACTTCGAACCTGAACGTACCGGCTTTGCTGGTAAAGGTTGTTTTTTCCTTACATTTTTCATCCAATGGAATCTGCCAATAGCCAGTGTAAAGGTCAATTGAGGTGAAATATCTCCCGTCCTTCAGGTCTCGAGGATCTCCTCCATGTTCGGAATCGGAAATCGATCGGGTATCATTCTCTGGTTCAGTTGTCGGTAATCGACGCAAAAACGCAGCTTTCCATCCTTCTTTGGTGCGACCACAACTGGAAACGACCATGGGGATGAAACTGGTCGAATAATATCATTTTTCAGCATACTTGTAACATTTTCTGAGATAAATTGGTCATATTTTGGCGGTTGACGTCTAGGCTTGTGGTAAATCGGTTGAGTGTCGGTAAGTTCGAACGAGTGAGTAACCGGTACACTTGCTTGTCTTAAATCTGAAACGCTCCATGCAATTACTTCGGAAGATGTTAACATGTCGGATATTTTCAGTGAGGCGGGCGCGGGAAGGTGCTGCACTTTTCCTTGGATTTCTGCCATTTGGCGCCCTTTTTCTTCTTGATCCTCAACCTCAATATTTTGAAGGACCTCTTCCGTCGTGCTCACATCTTCATATATGGAGTTCGCCGTATTCTTATTTTCTTTGCAAAGGTAATCTTCTTTCATGCTCCGAATTCTGTCCTTTGATTCGATATCATCGCAAAAAGAAACACATTCGGGTTTCAAACTTATCCTAGAATCCCAGTCGTCATCTGTTTCAAATCCGGAATCATAATCGTCCCATGCCATGTTCATTAACCCCCGAGGGTACCCTTTTCCACTTCGAAAGTGTTAGTTGGTTCCGAATCTTCGCTGTCATAGCTAGAAGTGAAATCTTTACTGTCCGTTTCTTTTAAATCTTCAGGATGCGTGCTTTTCTCGAAATCCAGGGGCATCTTCACGGTTCTGCCGTCAATATTAACTGAAACCATTTGATTGCCCAAGTCAATGCATGTCCCTAGTCTTTTCATTGTGGGGCAGCAAATGATTGCATCGAAAGGGAGATCCGGCATGACAAGAAAGTCTACATCACTTTAGATTCCCCAAAGAACACGGAAACCTTGTCAACAGTGCCCATGCATTTTGAGACGGTTCCATCCGCTACAGTTATTTTTCGAGTCGTTGGAGTAATTTCGAGACCTAGATCTGTCACCAAAGTTTCTGAAATGAGGTTTGGAACAGCACCCGAATCGAAGAGAGCTTGGGTTTTCATACCCAATACTTTGACTGGTACCAGCTTAAGACGTCTTGGTGCTGTCGAGGCCGATTGAAGAAACAGTTTCTTACCCTTAGCGGACTTATTAGACCTGATAATTTTTTTGAGTTCTTTTCTCGCATCCTCTGCGTCGCCCCTCAAAAGTTGACCAAACGTTATCCCAGTTGGGGCCGATGCAAGCTCAGCCACCAAATTGTACCTCTTCACATACTCTAGTACGTCCTTAGAGATACTCTTAACTTTCTTACTCTTTTTCGTCTTCTTGGCCGAGTGACTCCCACTCCTGGAACAACTTGATCAGACCTCTTGGTTCGAGGAGGTACAGTGCTGGGATATGCTCCAGCATTCCATACTCTAGCCTAGGTTTCTTCGATAAAATGTTCCCTTCCCCATCCCTTTTTGTCACATTGACTTGACTAATCTCTTCAGCGATGGATACGTTACCGGCATCCGTCAACCTTTGATCCTTTCTATTTTGTAAGATTTTCACCTCTGGTCCTGACTCTCTCCTGCTTCCAATAAATTTGCTCTTCTGTTGTCTTTAGACCAGCAGTTACTTTCATGATGCCCATATCGACCGCACTTTGCACAACGAGTGTTTCTATGTGGATTATCAGGACACCTGTTTGCAAAGTGTCCAGGCTTGTGACAGTAAGAACAGACTTCTGCGGCCTTAGGGGCCCAGACTGGTTCTTCTTAATGGTAAGAGTAAGGCTTTCCAACTGCGAGGTTATCATGTCAAGTCGATTATCGAATCGGGTTTCCAACCTTTCTTCCAAGTTTTTGACATCGCTCCTGACAGATTCTAATGCCGCTGCACTAGTAGCCGGCCTTTGATAATTCTTTTCAGGATGTACGATAGACATCGATGTGCGGGTTTCCCTCGGTACCTCACTCAGTGACTGAAACGTCTCCGAATTTTTGACAAATTCTACTATGTTACCCTTCAGTTCATCAAAAGTGTGAGGGCCCTTGATGAGGAGGAAATCGGAGAGCCGCTTATCCCCCATAGCCGCTTACGCAGCATTCCGTACTTGGCTTGGGCGTTGAACCCAGCCTTTTCATAAAGATCACACAAGTACACCAATGAGCTTAACAAATCGTCGAAGTTGAGCCGGGCCTCTATGGCGGTACGAATCATCTCATCTGGTTCTAC
>NADL03000823.1:0-31995 GCA_002205965.3 Kappaphycus alvarezii | reverse complement strand
GCAGGAATCTGAATGCGGTTCCGTGTATTGTGGCTTGGAAGGGTGGCTTTGCAGCGATTCTGTTGGCTGAGGGTCTGCTATTCGGTCACCTTGTCTATTTGCTAAGGCTCACTGGAAAGCGTTTCAACGCTATTGTCGACCTGGGATGCGCTCTCTGCGGGTGTATTCCTGTCTGCCGGGTTGCTGCATGCTCTCCCAGAAGCTGTCGAACTGTTTGAGGGTGGTCATAGTCATGGGGAGGAGGGGGAGGACGAGCATGACGAGCACGACGAGCACGACGAGCACGACGACGAGGATCTCGACCATTCAGAAAGGAATGAGGAAGACGAGGATCACCATGACGATGAGGAGGAAGAAGAAGGAGGACTGGGTGGCCTTGTGTGGACATTCTTGATTGTGATGAATCATATTACGCCCTGTTTTTTGTGGAGCAAGTCCTGGTTCCGAAAGTGTTGGATTCCAGGTCTGCCAAGGACGCTGCGGCCAAGCAGTCAGATGACGTCGAAGAGGGAGCAGTGGAAGCTCTGGAAGGGGAAAACAGCGAGGAGCTGGGAGGATTCAAGAGCAGAGCATTTGTAACTGGATTGATTGAAATTTTGGGGATCAGTGTGATGTGCGCAAATTCGCGCACGAAAAATCTAGATGAGGACCATGATTGTATACAGTATCGGAATTGGGAAGATATTTTTACAGTTTTTGAATTTGCAAGATATTTTTAATTTGGATGAATGTGGCAAATTCATCGGTTGATTTTTTCATTTTAGGATACGCTATCATAGTAGATGTCAGTACAGTTCCAGGTTGTGGGTGATACTACAAGTGACTCTGAAAGGTCTATATAATGGTCACATCAATTCCCACCCCTGGCCGATGGATGGCTGGCATGGGTATGGCACCTAGATATTTACCTTGAGGAAATATCTTCTAATAGTCTCTCTGGTTCACACGATTACCGTGAATACATTTTATGGTTATTAGTATGTTTGTTTGAGACTTTTGGGGTAGCCAAAAGTCTATATAAGCCGAGTAAACTGCTTCCTTTAGTGGAGGTGAAGCAAGTCGGCAGACAACTTCAAGCCAAGTCCCGAGTAGTAGGAAGTTGAGAGTCAACTTCAGACCCAAGAAGCATTTTTCTTACGCTAGGCACTGAGCGTAGGTGGTAGACCCTGCCCCTTTTATACTTGCTTGTAGCTTCCTCAACTCTCTTCTATATACACTCCCTTTTTTCGTTCAACAATACCACGGCAGCACTTTTGTCGCTCGCAACACCTCCTTCTCAGGGTAATTGGTTCTGAGGATCTCTTCCCCCGCCGATTTACCCCTATCATTTGGTACTCTTGTGGGGGGGTTGCACCCGAGGTATTCGAGTTGAGCAGTAGTAAGGAACACTTCGGGGGATTTCTTTTCTGTAATCATGGATCTCAATGCTGCTCGTATAACGTTCACAGGGGCAAGACTGAAGACGTTGAGGAGTTTCTTTACACATATGTCAACGTTGTGATGCGAGAGAAGGGCGATGAAGAGAAGGCCGCAAGTATCTTCGCCTATCTTCATGGTGACGCAAAGCACAAATATAAGTCCAAGTTTATCGACGGGTGGTCTCTTAACGGGAATGGGCGTAACTTCGGTGAGGTATGTGAGTGGCTTGTGAAAGAGTATGCTAAGGAGGTAGAACCAGATGAGATGATTCGTACCGCCATAGAGGCCCGGCTCAACTTCGACGATTGTTAAGCTCATTGGTGTACTTGTGTGATCTTTATGAAAAGGCTGGGTTCAACGCCCAAGCCAAGTACGGAATGCTGCGTAAGGCGGCTATGGGGGATAAGCGGCTCTCCGATTTCCTCCTCATCAAGGGCCCTCACACTTTTGATGAACTGAAGGGTACCATAGTAGAATTTGTCAAAAATTCGGAGACGTTTCAGTCACTGAGTGAGGTACCGAGGGAAACCCGCACATCGATGTCTATCGTACATCCTGAAAAGAATTATCAAAGGCCGGCTACTAGTGCAGCGGCATTAGAATCTGTCAGGAGCGATGTCAAAAACTTGGAAGAAAGGTTGGAAACCCGATTCGATAATCGACTTGACATGATAACCTCGCAGTTGGAAAGCCTTACTCTTACCATTAAGAAGAACCAGTCTGGGGCCCCTAAGCCGCAGAAGTCTGTTCTTACTGTCACAAGCCTGGACACTTTGCAAACAGGTGTCCTGATAATCCACATAGAAACACTCGTTGTGGAAAGTGCGGTCGATATGGGCATCATGAAAGTAACTGCTGGTCTAAAGACAACAGAAGAGCAAATTTATCGGAAGCAGGAGTGAGTCAGGACCAGAGGTGAAAATCTTACAAAATAGAAGGGATCAAAGGTTGACGGATGCCGGTAACGTATCCATCGCTGAAGAGATTAGTCAAGTCAATGTGACAAAAAGGGATGGGGAAGGGAACATTTTATCGAAGAAACCTAGGCTAGAGTATGGAATGCTGGAGCATATCCCAGCACCTGTACCTCCTCGAACCAAGAGGTCTGATCAAGTTGTTCCAGGAGTGGGAGTCACTCCGGCCAAGAAGACGAAAAAGAGTAAGAAAGTTAAGAGTATCTCTAAGGACGTACTAGAGTATGTGAAGAGGTACAATTTGGTGGCTGAGCTTGCATCGGCCCCAACTGGGATAACGTTTGGTCAACTTTTGAGGGGCGACGCAGAGGATGCGAGAAAAGAACTCAAAAAAATTATCAGGTCTAATAAGTCCGCTAAGGGTAAGAAACTGTTTCTTCAATCGGCCTCGACAGCACCAAGACGTCTTAAGCTGGTACCAGTCAAAGTATTGGGTATGAAAACCCAAGCTCTCTTCGATTCGGGTGCTGTTCCAAACCTCATTTCAGAAACTTTGGTGACAGATCTAGGTCTCGAAATTACTCCAACGACTCGAAAAATAACTGTAGCGGATGGAACCGTCTCAAAATGCATGGGCACTGTTGACAAGGTTTCCGTGTTCTTTGGGGACTCTAAAGTTGATGTAGACTTTCTTGTCATGCCGGATCTCCCTTTCGATGCAATCATTGGCTGCCCCACATGGAAAGACTAGGGACATGCATTGACTTGGGCAACCAAATGGTTTCAGTTAATATTGACGGCAGAACCGTGAAGATGCCCCTGGATTTCGACAAAAGCACGCATCCTGAAGATTTAAAAGAAACGGACAGTGAAGATTTCACTTCTAGCTATGACAGCGAAGATTCGGAACCAACTAACACTTTCGGAAGTGGAAAAGGGTACCCTCGGGGGTAATGAACATGGCATGGGACGATTATGATTCTGGGTTTGAAACAGATGACGACTGGATTCTAGGATAAGTTTGAAACCCGAATGTGTTTCTTTTTGCGATGATATCGAATCAAAGGACAGAATTCGGAGCATGAAAGAAGATTACCTTTGCAAAGAAAATAAGAATACGTCGAATTCCATATATGAAGATGTGAGCACGACGGAAGAGGTCCTTCAAAATATTGAGGTTGAGGATCAAGAAGAAAAAGGGCGCCAAATGGCAGAAATCCAAGGAAAAGTGCAGCACCTTCCCGCCCCGCCTCACTGAAAATATCCGACATGTTAACATCTTCCGAAGTAATTGCATGGAGCGTTTCAGATTTAAGACAAGCAAGTGTACCGGTTACTCACTCGTTCGAACTTACCGACACTCAACCGATTTACCACAAGCCTAGACGTCAACCGCCAAAATATGACCAATTTATCTCAGAAAATGTTACAAGTATGCTGAAAAATGATATTATTCGACCAGTTTCATCCCCATGGTCGTTTCCAGTTGTGGTCGCACCAAAGAAGGATGGAAAGCTGCGTTTTTGCGTCGATTACCGACAACTGAACCAGAGAATGATACCCGATCGATTTCCGATTCCGAACATGGAGGAGATCCTCGAGGACCTGAAGGACGGGAGATATTTCACCTCAATTGACCTTTACACTGGCTATTGGCAGATTCCATTGGATGAAAAATGTAAGGAAAAAACAACCTTTACCAGCAAAGCCGGTACGTTCAGGTTCGAAGTGATGCCTTTTGGTCTCATGAATGCACCAGCTACATTCCAAAGAATGATGAACGAGGTTTTGAAAGGACTTCCATTCGCAAGAGTCTATATCGATGATGTCGTCATATTCTCAGAAACATTGGATCAGCACATCTCGCACGTCAAGACAGTTGTGGAGAGGATATCGGAGTATAGCTTGAAAATTAAGTTGAGCAAATGCTTCTTTGCGAAAACTTCTATCCAATTACTCGGTCATATCGTCGACCAAGAGGGAATTAGATGGATCCAGAGAAAACGAAAAAAATAAAGTTGGCACCAAGGCCCGCTTCAAAGACGGAGGTCCGAAGCTTCTTAGGACTGGCCTCATATTACAGAAGATTTATCAAAGATTTCGCCAAGACTGCAGCACCGTTACATGCCAGCACTACGAAGAACGGAAAATTTTACTGGAACAACGAAATGGAAACTGCATTTAAGGAGCTTAAAGATAAGCTATGTGCCCCCCAGTTCTCATGTACCCAGATTTCAAGAGACCATTCGTTGTGGAGACAGATGCCTCAGAACGGTCTTTGGGTGCCGTTTTGTCCCAAAAAGATGAAAACGGAAGACTACACCCTGTTCAATTCGCAAGTCGAACTCTGAATGATGCGGAAAAGAGATACTCAGTCTGCGAGAAAGAAGCGCTAGCTGTCGTCTTCGCGCTGAAAAAGTTTCGCGTATACCTTTT
Organism: Kappaphycus alvarezii; assembly: GCA_002205965.3. Lineage (NCBI taxonomy): Eukaryota > Rhodophyta > Florideophyceae > Gigartinales > Solieriaceae > Kappaphycus > Kappaphycus alvarezii. The sequence goes on along the minus strand of NADL03000823.1, from coordinate 27,226 downwards.
ATCACTCGAGAAATTTGTCTTGATAACTGATCACCAGGCACTTAAACAGCATTCCAAAAGAAGATGTACATCACCGCTTGGCCGATGGCTCGACATTTTCGCAGAATATCGGTTTGAAATTGTGTATAGACCCGGACGCAATAATCAGCCTGCCGATTACCTATCCCGCTTGAGGGACGCACTGATTCCAAATGAAAAAGCTTCGAGGACATCGTCGGAGTCGCCGAGTTGCAGTTGCCGAACGATAACGAGTACGAAGCTAATATTCACGGACTGATCAAATTCCTCGATGGACTAGAAATGAGAAAGGTTGATCTTGAACACAGAAATTGGGTACGCAGGAATCAAAAGGCTTTTACATTGTGGAATGGGAAACTCTTCCGGCACACTAAAGCCGGTCCCCGACTAGTGGCCCCTTTGAAAGAAAGAATGAAGATTGAGGACTTTCCATGATGAGCTAGGGCATTGGGATCTCGAAACAACCAAAAAATTCGTAACTTAGAGATTCTGGTGGCCCGGTATCCATAAGGACGTCTATAATTTCGTGAAAAGCTGCGACAACTGCCAAAAATTCACTCCAATACGGAAGTATAAGACAACTCTAAGTTTTCCAGTTTCCGGTCTCTTTGAAACCTTCTCAATTGACTTCGCGGGCCCGTTCAAGGAAACTTCTTCCGGAAACAAATATCTCCTTATAGGGGTGGAACATCTTACTGGATGGCCAATAGCAGTTGCAGTTGAGGAGGCAAATGCTGAGGTGGTACTGAGATTCATCGAAAAAGAAATAATTGAACCGTTTGGTCTTCCAAAAAGGATCATCTCGGATAACGCCCTTTGTTTTACTGCAACTTCACTGCTTCGTTTTTTGGAAGAGAAAGGGATTCAGCTGAAGACCGTTCTCGCATACGCTCCTATGTCCAACGGGAAAGCGGAGTGGATGGTTGGAACCATCAAACGAGCAATATCGAAAACTATGTCGGAGAATGAAATCCAGTGGGAACATGCCTTACCAAAAGTATTATACGGCTATCGTCGAAGAAGAGGAAGAAATGGACGCTCACCATTCGAGCTAATGTACGGAAGGGCTCCTAGAATGTTACAGAGAGACATGGAAACAAATATTATCGATGAAAGAGTAGGGAAGTTGAACTACTGGCCACCGAAGGCTGGAGATCACACCGCGCGCTAACACAGACAAGAAATAAGATGCAGAACCTGCAGTCAGAACCTTTTCAGTTGGCTCTAAAGTACTTTAGTACATGGAAAACAATGCAGCACGCTGTGAAGTGGCCGGCCTTCCAAACCAAGTACTCGAACCCTTGCATCGTCACGGAGGAAAGACACCCGCACTATCAGCTCTGTTCAAGCTCAGGGAAGAGATCAAGGAGGGCTATCCATGCACGTCGTCTGGTCCCTTATCATCAGAGGCCTGAAGAATTCCTTCTCACACAGGACTATGCGCAACCACGGGGCATACTCATCTTTAACTATAGAATGATTCCTATGGGAGGAAAAAGGGCCTGGAATGGATCATCTCGATTACGCGGGACTACTACGAACTCCACGTAATCATCCATTTCTACATTAATATATGCCTATGTTTTCGTACGTTGAACGGACCATTGCTACCTGAAGAAGATTTCCGACTATTAATAAGAGTTCTATTTTCATTCCAAAACGGAAGGTTCACGGAAGCAGGTCCAGAGTTTGTGGAGGTAATATATCATTACTCTATAGGAAGATATGGAATGGTAGCTGCTGGAGACTTGTCGCAAACGTATCTGAATATTATCCGTCCAATTTACGTATTTCTCAAGAACAACCAAGACGTGCGACTGAGAGGTTACGCCTTACCCCCGGATATGGAATACAGACTGGTCCCGTATCCTCTATGGGAACCTTACGTTTCTCCGCCACAAATTGGGAACGTTGGAGGCGGCGAGGATCCTCCTGAAGCAGTGATGATGACCAGAGGAGGACCTTCAGGAGACAACAACCCGCCCAGAAGAGGTTCCGGTCGTCCCCCGAGAGGACCTCGTGCAGGTCCCAGTACGTCAGGAGCTGGTCGCGGCCATTCATCGGGACCGTCCACCACAACTTCATCTCTAGCTCTCCTTCACAACCATGCACAGCATACAGTCGGAAGAAGAAGATTATCTTTTTGGCTGCGCAATATCTCCGAGGACGCGAACGATTCGCAGGTCATTTCTTATTTCATGATAAGCATCTGTTTATGTTTTAGGGCGCTACATGGACCGCACTTATCTTACGAAGATTCGTTCTTGATGATGCGCGTCTTCTTTTCTTATCGACATCCATTCCTCCGGCATCTTCCAGAAGAGTTTGCATATCACATATATTTTTTCACTCTTGGAAGATTCGGAAGAGTCACGGAAGAAGAATGTATTCAACCCCACCTCGATGTGATCAAACCAATATATGAGGCTATGATACAAAGTGAGGTACCAGTAATGCGAACCTACTTTTTAGAGCATCATATTGGTAATCAGTTGCATCCGTACCCGTTTGAGAGACCATACATTATATCAATAAGACAGCGAACACAAACGGAAGCAGAAGAAGAGCAGTGACGAATCGGGACGTTCGTCTTGAGCGAGAGGGCGTGATGTGCGCAAATTCGCACACGAAAAAATCTAGATGAGGACCATGATTGTATACAGTATCGGAATTGGGAAGATATTTTTACAGTTTTTGAATTTGCAAGATATTTTTAATTTGGGTGAGTGTGGCAAATTCGTCGGCTGATTTTTTCATTTTAGGACACGCTGTCATAGTAGATGTCAGTACAGTTCCAGGTTGTGGGTGATACGACAAGTAGCTCTGAAAGGTCTATATAATGGCCACATCAATTCCCACCCCTGGCCGATGGATGGCTGGCATGGGTATGGCACCTAGATATTTACCTTGAGGAAATATCTTCTAATAGTCTCTCTGGTTCACACGATTACCGTCAATACATTTTATGGTTATTAGTATGTTTGTTGGAGACTTTTGGGGTAGCCAAAAGTCTATATAAGCCGAGTAAACTGCTTCCTTTAGTGGAGGTGAAGCAAGTCGGCAGACAACTCCAAGCCCAGTCCCAAATAGTTAGGAAGTTGAGAGTCACCTTCAGACCCAAGAAGCATTTATTTTACGCTAGGCACTGAGCATAGGTGGTAGACCCTGCCCCTTTTATACTTGCTTGTAGCTTCCTCAACTCTCTTCTATATACACTCCCTTTTATTCATTCAACAATACCACGGCAGCACTTTTGTCGCTCGAAACACCTCCTTCTCAGGGTAATTGGTTCTGAGGATCTCCTCCCCCGCCGATTTACCCCTATCACAGTGCACACTCATTGTTTGAATCTATGGCATTGGGGTTATCCACCTCGTTTGATACTGTGCTGAACATCTTCATTGCCACGGCTTCGCATCGCTGGGCTACGGCAGCGGCCATTGCATTCAAGCTAATCAGGAGTGTCAAATACCTCCCATTCTTGGTGTTGCTGTTGGTGTTTTCGTCAATGATCCCGATTGGCATTGGGATTGGAGCCGGTTTGTCCTCGTTGTCGGATACGGTTCAGGCAGTGCTGTTTTCTATTAGCGAGGGTACTTTTGTGTACCTTGGGGCTTACAAAGGAATGGCCGAAGGGTTTGGCCCGGGTAAGACAGGATTAATTGGGAAGTTCTTGGCAGCTGCAGGTGGCGCCGCAATCATCGTGGTCATTACCATGATATTGAAAGTGTTGGATATTCACGGGTAGAGGGCGTAATGAGTTTCATTTGGCACTTGTGTTGCACCCAGGGGCCAAGTTGCCTGCGTATAGAAAGTCACCTTTTTGTACAACTGATCAAATGTTTTTCGGACTCGGCACAGTGGAAACCCAAGAGGGCGTTGCATTTTCGGACGCAGCACGGTGGAAACCAAAGAGGGCTTTGCATTTAAAGATACATACTGTCTCCATACTGTACAATATCACTAAAACACCCGAAACTTTCCCCAGATCGTCGCGAGTCTCATAGATCGCTCGTCTACGTCTACTAGGCTTTCATTCTAACGGTTTTTATTATGGCCTTTTGATGCGGAGTTTCGGCAGGTGCCCACGCGCTCGTAAGTTCCCGAACTCAGAACGGCGTGTAATGAAGGCTCTCTCCCTTGATCAAGTTCGGCTTCGCTAAGCGAGCCCTGCCGCGATTATTTCTGGCTGCATTCTTGACAGCAAGCGAGGGTCCTAAGTCGCACGGTCCTCTTGGGTATAATTAAGGCCGCCCATCCGGAGCGCTTGTCTTCGTTATCGCTGCGTAGTTTCCGTAAGAATAGCCCTTATCATGGATCGCCGCTTTGGCCTGCCACAGTATCGGTACTGGAATTTTCTTCCGTCTTCTTTGAAGCTACGGGAATCGGTCAAGCCGCTGCTACGAGCATGTTATGTAGACCCACTGTAAACCTACAAAATGATCTCTCGCTCTTTCAACAGATATCGAAGTATTTTTCATTAGCAATGCACCTCTCAGAAACTGATCCGTAAGCGATAAAATGTTCAGGGCAGGGCTTGACCTTCGCCGGGTTCATGATCCCACCCCGACGGAATGATCCTGGCAGTGTCGCATTATTTTGCAGATTACTTTAATGTGGTGGTAAATCTTTACGGGTTGCACAATGTTGCTTTCATGTAAAGCACAGTGTTAGGCGCAGATTTTTTTTGTCGCCGTCATCTACAGCCCTTTAGTTTACTGTACTATCTCTCCTTGTCCAGATTTGCTTATAGTTCCGGTCCTTCCTCGTCCTCCCTGAACCTCGCCTATCATTATCGCGGTCCTCTCCGAATTTACTTCCATTTTATCTAGATATTTTTTTACTGTATCCATCCCTCTGAATCGATCCCGAATCAAGTTTTTTTTCCTTTTTTGCTTACCTCCTCCTCCAAATTCGTGTTTTGAGAAAAGGGCGCAAATGCACTACTGCAAAATCCCTTGCAGATTTATTTTACCTATTTCTAATCTATAGAACCTGCCGCGAGAGCCTACTTAAACCCTTTATTCCAAGTTTTAAACGTCCCTGATCATTTTGCTGATCACTTTTCTCCCCCTACACACCCCGCTCACCCCTTTTCCAGAAAAATGACGTCAAATCGTCCCTCTGTCCCTATCTCCAAAAACCGCCCTTCCCGTCCCATCAATGTCCTTCGTCTCGCCGCCTACGGGCCAACCGATGCCGACGACTACATCCGGCGGCAAGCAAAGAAGAAAATCATCGAGTTCGTTCGCCGCCTCTTCATAGAAGAAGAGACGAGGGAGGTAAGTGAGGATGAGACTGATAAAGTCGAGGAGGAGAGCGCGGAGTCCTTCGAGGAATGGCTAGCCCCTGAGCTAGTGGACGAGACTTAGAAGAAGGATGGGGAGGAGAAATAGGAGGAAGAGAAGGAAGACGGGGAAGAGGAGGAGGAGGAGGAAGACGACGAGGACGAGAACGAGGAGGAGGACGAGGTGGAGGACGAGGTGGATGAGGGAACAGGTGGAATGGAAAGTGTTGGAATAGTGGGGCCTGGTCTGGAGAGTATGGAACAACTGCTGCCGACGCTAGAAGCCAATGGAGATATCTTTAGTAGTCTAGATATCTCCCAGGAGGAAATAGAGAGCTGTGAGCCATTCGCAGATATTGGTGGGGACTGCTTGGACAGCATGGATATTTTAGAGGAGTTGTTTGGATCTGATTTAGAGAATGCGAAATAAGAGGACCAAATTAATTGTTAGTTTCTTAAGTATCTTTTGCTTAGAGTATATTGTCCACACAAATTGTTTCTGTGCATTTCCTGGTACCTTCTGAAGTTTTGTTCGGACTTTAGGGGTAGCCAAAAGTCTATATAAGCTGAGTAAACTGCTTCCTCATGGAGAGGTCAAGCAAGTTGGCAGACAATTTCAAGCCCAGTCCCAAATAGTCAGGAAGTTGAGAGTCAACTTCAGACCCAAGAAGAATTTATTTTACCCTAGTCACTAAGCATAGGTGGTAGACCCTGCCCTTCCATACTTGCTTGCAGCCCTCTCAACTGTCTTCCCTATCCACTCCTTTTCGTTCGTTCAACTATACCACGGTAGCACTTTTGTTGCTTGCAACACCTCCTTCTTGGGGTAACTGGTTCGAAGGATCTCTTCCCCTGCCGATTTATCCCTATCACACACTACAGGAGAAAGTGGAAAAATTTAAAGTGTCTTTATTGAGATGTGTGGATTTGCTGGGACCAATTTGGAGTTTCAAAAAGGCATGTCATATTAAATACATGTACCGATGGTCAAAGCAATGCAAAGTACAAATCATTGCTGTCGAATGGTAACACCAGCAACAGTCTACCAGAAAGTAAATTGGGATACCAGCCAGCAGACAAGCAGCGTCAGAAGTTACTGCCAACGCCGAGTGTCGCTGTAGAAGAATGCGTCGAACCTTCGAAAACCGTTCCATTGCGCGGCTAGTGACAGTTCCTGCAAGCCCTGTGACCACTGAAAACGCCTCTGGATTCCATCCACCAAGAGTAGAGATTGGAACAGGAACTAGCCTGCTTCTCTCAGGTAATTCCGCAAGAAAGCCTTGGTACTTTCGCCGCTTTTTTGCGCTCGCTGCATTGAGCCTGGTCATCGGGTTAAAAGTCCGGACTCTGGAATGGGAGGGAGCGATTGGATTGACGAATGTTACGTCGAAATAGTCAGTTCCACCTGTGGCTCCCATGGCTCTGATGTCCGGTCTTGTCCGGTGTTGAAGATACACACGCGGTTCGATGAAAGGGCACCGAGCCGCCCGTCCGAGATCATTGCCTAGCAAGCAACCTGATTGTTGCGGCGGTTATTGCGCTGGCATCCATAACAACAGCGCAGCTAATGATCCCCATGGATTTCTAATGTCTCAGGGCACCCAGGCTCCGGACAAGGAGTGTCAGGGGCGAAAAACGGAGTTTGGCAGAAGTACTGCAGCCACACCGAGAAATCCTTGCTCCTGATTTGTGTCCTCAACCCGCGCAAGGCGCACAGTGGGCCCATCCCTTGGCTCTAGGTAGTGACATCGAGGCGCGGAAAGCATGGATACGGGTATTGCCAGGCGGTAACGCTTTCTGCGCCGCTTGCTGCGTGGACTGCTTCTGTAAGCTTCTTCTGTGATTGTGGAGTGTTTGAGCAGAAGTTGCTAAACGGAAGTCTATCAACAGATCGACAGGACGCATTCAATATGTCGAAAGCTTCGAGGGAGTCATCGCATTGGGACAGGTCCATAGTGGAAGCCGGCAAGAGTTTGGCGCACAGCTTCTTCGAGACGGTACTGGATGCAAGGAATGAAGCAGCGTCAACGTCCTTCGCTGACGTCAAGCCAATTCACAAAGTCGGCTTTTTGTCCTGGATCAGCTTGATGGCGGTTGTAATTCCTTAAATGGTATTGTCAAGCAATCCACGTCCCAACTTTCGGACAAATTTTTCGAGTAGGCCGTCAAAATACTCGGCCCCTTCCTTTTGCAGGAAGGCGGAACGACTCGAAGAAGGTACCCCAACTTGCAAACCCCAAAACAGTTTCGAAGTAATTGGAACGAAACTTGGGAGTCTTTTAGCTCCATGATGGCATTGATAAGAGGTTCGAGGTTGTGGACATGGTCCAGGATGTGCTTTTCCACGAGCTCCTTAGAACCTACTGGAGCCATTAAGATGACAACCCCTTCGCAGTATTCCTGCAGCATGTCGCGGGGTAGAACGCTTGGACTGAGGCGACTAGGGCTGTTGGCCACCAGATCTTGCATTTCGGGATTGCGAGATGAAGCCCAAGACGTTTGGCAGTGGAAACTAGGGTGTGTTTTTACTGCGGGAGCTTGAAAGGTTGAAATTCATGGGACTTCAGTAACAGTACCGTACAATACTGTACAGTGCACCAAGAATTTTCCCGTACAGAACAGAACTGTACTTGCAGTATCACAGCCCAAAAAGTAGGACACGTGTAGCACGAAGCAAGGTTGCTGGTGGAAATCTACTGTAAGCCCTACAAGCCGAGCTTAGAAAGTCTGACACAACTACTTACCGTTGTGCTCAACGGGTTGACTTCCCCTTATTGCGGCAAGAACAAGTGTTTACTTCTTCTGCCTGATGGGTGATGATTCTTGTCTTGGACTTGCTCCGCAACTCGGTACGCAAGCCCTTATCCCTATGCTCTGGTTGTAGATGATTTAGGGGGTCTCAAAAGTTGTAGATTTTTTTTGGTAGGGAGGTGTGCCTGACAGCTCCGACATCACATACTTTACTATGATTGGTGCATTTACAAACGGAACGGTACATTACACACACCGTCGTAGATGTAGTGCCTTGTCACTTTATCACAGTCTCAAAAAGATGTAACTTCACCGAGATATACACATGGTTCCCTCTCGAGTGTTCATCTTCTCCTCCGGTCACAAACCATCAACAAGATCTACAACAAAAAAAGCGCAAACAACGCCAGGACGTACGTTTTGAAGGGATTTTGCGTGACAGAGACAACTCAATCCAAGAACATACCACATCCATCTTTTCTTGTAAATAGTGCCAAATCTGGCATAAATGAAGATCTCAACGATATCACGAGAGAGATTTTCCAAACAAGCTCCAGCCAAACCAGCTCACCAAGAACAAAGCGAAAGTTGTGTGTCCGAAAACGAAGTTTTCAGGTCTATTCAATGTCGCCCTTTGAAAGCATCTCCAGTCCGCGAGGTTGCACTCCGACCTCCGACATCAAAAACACAACTGAAAGTATTCCGAAAGCCCCAGAACACATTTGAACCTATCGAACCGCTTCGGGCTTTTCATGAATGTGTAGAGAAAGTCAAAAGCCATGAAGATTTAAATGTAAAGGAGCCTCGGTGCCAAACGGAAAACAACTCTCAAGAATTTGTGGAGGGCACACGAACGCACAATGCAGCACCTGATGTCGCATCAGTTATCCCTACTGAAGAGGAGTTTCAGTTTATTTTAGTTGTACAACAAGACTCTTTGGAGAGTTGCGACATAGGTTTCTCACAAGAGATGGCTCAGGCGGGCAATCAGATGGCCAATTGATCAGATTCCTGAATTGAAAGGTGAGAATTAGATGAAGTTGGTCGTGACATTGCAGATTCGGAGATAAGAGCATTACTTCCGGACCCCAATTCGACTATGAATCAAGATTCAAGGGTGACAGCGTCGTCCAGTGCTCTTTGTGAAGATTTACACAGTCGATTAATTCATGAATTTGACTACGAAAGATACACTCGGTGCGTCTGAGAGGATGTTCTAGAAGAAGACAACAGAGTTTTGAATGAACCTGTGACTGATGCGGAGGTAGAAACTAGGTCTTTCGCTCAACGGCACGGTGGATTACGAGGCTGGGACTATGGCCATCCTTTCCCAGGTGTGACCGTATCGATCGACGATGTTAACGAGAATCTGGAGAAGCGTTTTGTAATGGAGGCCAACACTGTGGTGGATAACGTAATCGCTGAGGTCATGTCAAGATAGAACATCTGTCAACCAAGTTATGGTAACAATAGTGTCGAAATTACACATTAGGATTGGTTCAGACCTTTATTACAGATTTTTTGTTGGAGAAACTCAAGTGTTTTGCAAATCGCGTGTTGCATCAGCATATTAAGACTCTGACAACTGCCGATGAGATTCTTGGGATCATTATTCTTCATGTGTTGTGTGCATCGTACAATGGGTCCCCAAGTACAGTGTGCAATGAAGATTAACGCGGAAATTTTCTGTACATGGAATCTCATCATATCGGTATCACAAAATTTGGTCTGCATTCAGCGGGAGTAAGGAGCGACGCAGTACAAACGATTACTCGGAGGTAGGGTGGTGTCGTAGTGCCAACAGAACGACGGCAATTATAACTGAAATGGAGGCTGAAACAGCGGCTATCAATAGGGAGATTCTATATGTGCCTCACTCTACTGTTCTTTCCCTTGATGAAGACCACTTTATAATGGCTTCTAGGGCGGTTACGGAGCTAAAGTATTTACAGCAGTACAAAAATCCCAAGAAGGGACTCGACCCGGTCGGCAGCGCGATTTTTTTCAGCTCTGAATCCTTTTTTATTGCTTGTTACTTTACGAGATCAGGGAGAAGCTTTTACATACATGGAAACGACCCATGCAGCTCCTGCAAGGTGCGTCCACCACTGGTGCCTTGCGTCAAATGCCAGATGCAAGCATAGCCCCAGATCGCGGTTACAATTCCAAGGAGACTATGTCATTCGTTTCCAATGTTCTAGGCGCCAGTCCCCTTGTAACACATAAACAAGATTTATGGTATCCCTTCGTGTTTGGAGACTTCGCAATATGTAGACTCCGTAGAGGAATGGTGGTATCAGAACGAGGCTGTAAAGCTGTTTACTCTGCTCTTCAACGGAGTCACGGTTCAAACAGACATTCACGGACCATGGAGGCATGTCTATACAGACAGAGCTGCTCGGGAAGAATCGCGTCTATGGTACACAACAACGCGCCTCTTTTCCTACCTAACTTTACCTTTGTTTTCAGAGATTCATATAGAACACCAGACGCATTGATTAAAGTAAGGGAGGCTCTCCAAGTGTATGACGAGGAGCAGAGTATTGAGAGGGGAGGGTTACCCGTTACGCGAGCTGCTGCGATGGGGTTCTCAGCTAAAGAAATTGTGGACCAAAACTTATGTAGGGTTACAATGTTAACATTCCTTCAGTCAGGGGACCCTGTGTGGTTCCTACTTCGAACATTTAGATTCACTTCACGCACTGGAAATGGATTCATCGCGGGTATTCCAGAAATTTTGAGTATTACATGAAGGGCATTGCTTTCGAGCTTGCGGTTACAAGGTAACAGCAAGGGTATCAGCTCCCCCTCCTCCCCTTCTGATGCAGAACAGTGTATCAAAGATCGCTTTACTTCTGTTGTTAAAGTACTGCGGATAAGAACACAATCCACCGCAGAACCTAACTCTCGAATGGACATGGCTAACAGGACAACAGGCTATTTACAAGTAGTTTATCTTCATTTAACAAACCGGAACCACAGCTAATGCTCACGATGTTTAGTCGGCCGTTTGATCCTCGAAATACAAAGTTTCAGCTTGTTGAGGCTGTTAATCAGTTGAAAGAAGCAATGCTGAACAACGCCGTGAGCATGGAAGGAGATAGCGATGTTGCCCGTTCAGAGGAAGAACCTTTCGTTGAGGCTAAAAAGCCCGCCTCTGATGCATTGAGAGAGGCTTCACTTCGCTTGGTTTATGAAACCGTTGGTGTCAACAGTGGGAATGATGGAAGGAAGTTGAAATGAAATGGAGATTCTGAAGGCCATGCCATCCTTTTTCTCTCAACAGCACTGTGTATACTCGAGACCATGCGACTCCTCAACCTACTGCCTGGGCACGAACAGGAGTTTTCGCATTAGGCACATTCGGCAAGTTGGGCTAATAGATATTATAAGCTGTCCTATTCTTTCTGACAGTCCTGATGCAGTCGTGAGCATTGCGGACGAAACTGGTGACATCAGCCCGATTCCTGTCGAGGTCAAAACAATGACTGCACTAAGGACAATATGTAGCGCCAATGACATTACAAGCAAGTTCGGGCACTTAATTTGTATAGAAAATGTCGGTCAAGACGAGGTATCTAACGAGCTTTTCAGATAAGTCATTCCCACAACCCAGTACCGTGCTCAGATCTTCAATCATGCAGCAACATTGGCTGTTAATGGCGTTCTCTTTGTAGTTGGGACTGGGGGATCTATGACAGAAGGCCGTATTATGTACGCATGCGTAGTGTTGTTTGCTGAGAGTTCTAGGCACAAGTATACTTATTCTTTGGACTGCGTCCGGCGTTTTTCGTTCGAGTGTATTGGAGGTGATGCCGAGTACGTGCCGAAGGAATATGACGCCCTGTTGAAGAACTCACATGCATCAGCATACACAGCTTTATGTTGTGCTACAATCTCAGTCATGCTCTGCCATATACGGTAATTGAGAAGGGGAATCCTATTCTACCATGCCGAATGATTCAATTAACACTCACTGTGTACTGCAATCATATTAAGGGAGAAGTAGATGTTCTTTCTCGCCAGAGGAAGACTATTGACCGTTGCAATATCAGTGAAAACCCGGTTGTATCAATTGTAGGAAGGCTTCTCTCAATGTTGAGTAACAATATTGTCACCTACAGGCTCTATCTTGCCCTAAATGCAAGAATTCATCCCAAAGTTCATGATCTCTCTGAGAAAAAGCCGAGCCCATCTTCGTATTACAGACACAGAATATCCCAAAATGAAACTTTTGGTCATTTTGTGCGGACTGTTGCCGGAAAGTGGGTCAACAAACGTGATAAGGATGTCTTGGAAAGAGGCCATTTTAAACCGACCAACAAGCTATCGCCATTGTTTAGCAGAGACGCAGCAAACAAATACAGCTTTGGACCATATAAAGCAAAGAGGCTAAACAAACGAATTTAACACGATAAAGTATCTGCACAGCCCACCTTCTGTGTTTTATGTTCGTGGAAACTCCGCGGAATGCAAAGTAACAAGCCAAAGGTAATTCGGAAAGGAGCACAGCAAGCACAGTGGTGCCTAACTTGTAGGCAATTAATTTGTTCACCGTGCTGGGGGTATTGGCATTCTAAATCAAAGTTAAAGCGCGCAGAGCCTTCAAGGGAAGAAATTACCGAGTTTGAGAGGATTCCGCGTGTGCTTCCGAGGTAATCATAGATTTTGTTTCCCTTTCGACATGTTGGTGAGGGAGTTCATGTAGTTCAGTAAAAGACTGTCTTCTTAACTTGCTTTACTTCTTAGGTATGCATGGAGAAAATTGTAGGGGGCAAATTGGGTTGTCTTTACTGCAAATGATAGAAAGGCTGAGATCCTTCGAAGCTATCGAACAAAAAGAATGAAACATACTACAATTTATGTGTTTTCATTGACATGAATTCAAATTCAATAACAACCGACGCGAACCATGACACCTGCTCATCCTCCACCTCCTCACCCAGGTCCAACTTCTTCCGATCCGGCTCTTCTGAGTGAGCAACGCAGTTTTCTGCATCGCCATCAGAGTTGCAATCAGACCAGTCTGTCCAGGAAACAGGCACCCACAGGCGTTCGGTTCCGTACGGTCCCTTCAGCTTCAGGCCAGTGCTTACCTCCGAGCCAACAGCGACTTCCGAAGGAAGGAGATCAGATGAAAGTGCCACGCTCGTAATAGTCCCGCCTTCGCGCCCATAGTACGCCTGCCCATAGACGCTTTTGGGGTTTTGTGGGGTTATGGCGGCTTCCATGGAGGGAAGAATTTGGCTGCGCGTCACTGGATAGTGAGGAGCTTGGGAAGGTCGTAAGTCTTGGAATGACTGTCGGCCTGTTCGTCCAGGGGATGGAGGCCGCGAGGTCCGGGACCGAGCGTAGGCTATCATAGAAAGCAAACAGAAGGTCCCGGAGGGAGCGATTTAAATGGCGGCAGAAGGCCTTCTACGCTTTGACATGAGGCAGGAAGTCGGACAGAATCGCTGCCACTACGTAACCTAGGGTTTAGTCCCTCCAAAGCGCTGTCCGGTGTATGTGGACGAACCGCAGTAGTTCGATCACAGGCAAACCTTGGTTCGCCAGACTTCAGGAGCGGCCCGGGTACCGAGATGGCTCTGCAGGAGCTTGAAAAAGGGACGGGAGGCGTGGGAAGAAGCGGCGGAAGGTATGCGGCGGAGTAGCCAGGAGCCTACGGGGGAGGAGAGGTCGACGGAAGAGAGAAGTTTGGCGCGAAGCGCCCTTGAGATCTCAGCAGTAGCGGTTATCTGGAAATCAGACAGGCCGGGGAAGAAGAGGCGCGGAGGCCAGCAAGGACGGCGGGTGGGGAGTCACTGTCGGGGAGGCTGTATTTGGCCCGGATAGAGGTGAGGGACGTTGAGATCAAGGCCGAGACGTCAAAGCAATCACCGAGGAGGAGGCGAAGAAGTGGGTAGGAGGAGAAAACAGAGCCACCGTAGGATGCCTCTTCGATGGTTTCGGTAAGGGGCAGTCCGAGCCCTCCCGTATGGAGTAGAAGCTGGTCGGTGAGCCAGGCACTGTCTGGGAGACGACGGTGCATGTCTTCGAACCCCTTTCGCATTCCAGATTCAAAGGTTTATGTACATAACCCTTGGCCAAATTGCTGCTAGAAAAAAAGAAGAAGAATACTTTACCAAGCAGCAAAGGGGGAGCTAGCGGCCCTCAAAAGGGGAAAAATCTATCCGAGCCAGGAGCGGTTGGGTTGTCGTCGGTTGATCGCGACAGAAGTTCGTTGTTGTATAGGCGAGCTGATAATCGTGAACAAGCGATCGCGCTCGACGGCAGGGCTACTGCCTTTCCGTAGAGCGATGTAGTCAGCAATTCTGGACAGACCTCGTCCGGCACCGAGACCGGCAGACCCATATATATTGATAGGGGTAAATCGGCGGGGGAAGAGATCTTCAGAACCAATTACCCTGAGAAGGAGGTGTTGCGAGCGACAAAAGTGCTACCGTGGTATTGTTGAACGAACAAAAGGGAGTGTATATAGAAGAGAGTTGAGGAAGCTACAAGCAAGTATAAAAGGGGCAGGGTCTACCACCTATGCTTAGTGACTGGCGTAAAATAAATTCTTCTTGGGTCTGAAGTTGACTCTCAACTTCCTACTACTCGGGACTTGGCTTGAAGTTGTCTGCCAACTTCCTTTATGCTTTGTGTTTTACTTAACTTGTTGAGCGCCCCGCTCGGGTATGCTGGCTCCCAAGTAGTCCTACCATTTCATGCAAACAGCCCCTTACATAGAGTTTTCAACCCTCACATTCTGTAGCACCTATACAGTACCTATGTGCCAAATCTGCACCGCCACAGTACAGTGCAAAGCATCCCTCTAAAAATAATTAAAAATATAATTGTAAGTACAGTGACAGCTCAGCCAGCGCAGCATGCCAACTCGGCCAGCGCAGCATGCCAACTCAGCCAGCGCAGCATGCCAACTCAGCCAGCGCAGCATGCCAAGGAATATCTACAATTTTCATTATATCACGCCCCCTCGCTGAAGACGAACGTCTTGACTCGTCATCATTCTTCTTCTGTTTCTATTAATGTAAGTTGTCTTATTGTTAAAACATGAGGCCTTTCAAACGAATAGGGATGCAGTTGATTACCTATAAAATATTCCAAAAAGTAGGTACGCGTTTGATAGTTCCAATCATCTTTTTGGCTTTCCCGTTTGACATAAGAGCGTAGTCGAGAGCTGTCTTCAGCTGAATCCCTTTCTCCTTCAAAACTCGAAGCAGTGAAGTTGCAGTAAAACAAAGGTCGTTACCCGAGATTATCCTTTTTGGAAGACCAAACGGTTCAATTATTTCTTTTTCGATGAATCTCAGGACCACTTCAGCATTGGTCTCCTCACCTGCAACTGCTATTGGCCATCCAATTAGATGTTTTTCCGCTGTAAGGAGATATTTGTTTCCGGAAGATGTTTCCTTGAATGGGCCGGCAAAGTCAATTGAGAATGTTTCAAAAAGACAAGAAACTGGAAAGCTTAGAGTTGTCTTATACTTTCGTATCGGAGTGAATTTTGACAGTTGTCGCAGCTTGTCAAGAAATAATAGACGTTCTTAGGGATACTGGGCCACCAGAATCTCTCCGTAATGAACGTTTTGGTTGTTTCGAGATCCCAATGCCCTAAATCATCATGGAAAGTCCTCAAGATCTTCATTTTTTCTTTCAAAGGGGCCACTAGTCGGGGACCGGCTTTAGTGTGCCGGAAGAGTTTCCCATTCCACAATGTAAAAGCCTTTTGATTCCTGCGTACCCAATTTCTGTGTTCAAGATCAACCTTTCTCATTTCTAGTCCATCGAGGAATTTGATCAGTCCGTGAATATTAGCTTCGTACTCGTTATCGTTCGGCAACTGCACCTCGGCGACTCCGACGATGTACTCGGAAGCCTTTTCATTTGGAATCAGTGCTTCCCCCAACCGGGATAGGTAATCGGCAGGCTGATTATTGCGTCTGGGTCTATACACAATTTCAAACCGATATTCTGCGAAAATGTCGAGCCATCTGGCCAAGCGGTGATGTACATACTTCTTTTGGAATGCTGTGTTAAGTTCCTAGTGATCAGTTAACAAGACAAATTTCTCGAGTGATAAAAGGTATACGCGAAACTTTTTCAGCGCGAAGACGACAGCTAGCGCTTCTTTCTCGCAGACTGAGTATCTCTTTTCCGCATCATTCAGAGTTCGGCTTGCGAGTTGAACAGGGTGTAGTCTTCCGTTTTCATCTTTTTGGGACAAAACGGCACCCAAAGACCGTTCTGAGGCATCTGTCTCCACAACGAATGGTCTCTTGAAATCTGGGTACATGAGAACTGGGGGACACATAGCTTATCTTTAAGCTCCTGAAATGCAGGCTCCATTTCCTTGTTCCAGTAAAACTTTCCGTTCATCGTAGTGCTGGCATGGTCTCTTTACATCCGGATAAATGAGCACTGGGAGGACACATAGCTTATCTTTAAGCTCCTGAAATGCAGTTTCCATTTCCTTGTTCCAGTAAAATTTTCCGTTCTTCGTAGTGCTGGCATGTAACGGTGTTGCAGTCTTGGCGAAATATTTGATAAATCTTCTGTAATATGAGGCCAGTACTAAGAAGCTTCGGACCTCCGTCTTTGAAGCGGGCCTTGGTGCCAACTTGATTTTTTTCGTTTTCTCTGGATCCATTCTAATTCCCTCTTTGTCGACGATATGACCGAGTAATTGGATAGAAGTTTTCGCGAAGAAGCATTTTCTCAACTTAATTTTCAAGCTATACTCCGATATCCTCTCCACAACTGTCTTGACGTGCGAGATGTGCTGATCCAATGCTTCTGAGAATATGACGACATCATCGATATAGACTCTTGCGAATGGAAGTCCTTTCAAAACCTCGTTCATCATTCTTTGGAATGTAGCTGGTGCATTCATGAGACCAAAAGGCATCACTTCGAACCTGAACGTACCGGCTTTGCTGGTAAAGGTTGTTTTTTCCTTACATTTTTCATCCAATGGAATCTGCCCGAAGCCAGTGTAAAGGTCAATTGAAGTGAAATATCTCCCATCCTTCAGGTCCTCGAGGATCTCCTCTTTGTTCGGAATCGGAAATCGATCGGGTATCATTCTCTGGTTCAGTTGTCGGTAATCGACGCAAAAACGCAGCTTTCCATCCTTCTTTGGTGCGACCACAACTGGAAACGACCATGGGGATGAAACTGGTCGAATAATATCATTTTTCAGCATACTTGTAACATTTTCTGAGATACATTGGTCATATTTTGGCGGTTGACGTCTAGGCTTGTGGTAAATCGGTTGAGTGTCGGTAAGCTCGAACGAGTGAGTAACTGGTACACTTGCTTGTCTTAAATCTGAAACGCTCCATGCAATTACTTCGGAAGATGTTAACATGTCGGATATTTTCAGTGAGGCGGGGGCGGGAAGGTGATGCACTTTTCCTTGGATTTCCGCCACTTGGCGCCCATTTTCTTCTTGATCCTCAACCTCAATATTTTGAAGGACCTCTTCCGTCGTGCTCACATCTTCATATATGAATTCGACGTATTCTTATTTTTTCTGCAAAGGTAATCTTCTTTCATGCTCCGAATTCTGTCCTTTGATTCGATATCATCGCAAAAAGAAACACATTCGGGTTTCAAACTTATCCTAGAATTCCAGTCGTCATCTGTTTCAAACCCAGAATCATAATCGTCCCATGCCATGTTCATTACCCCTGAGGGTACCCTTTTCCACTTACGAAAGTGTTAGTTGGTTCCGAATCTTCTCTGTCATAGCTAGAAGTGAAATTTTTACTGTCTCTTTCTTTTAAATCTTCAGGATGCGTGCTTTTGTCGAAATCCAGGGGCATCTTCACGGTTCTGCCGTCAACATTAACTGAAACCATTTGGTTGCCCAATTCAATGCATGTCCCTAGTCTTTCCGTGGTGGGGCAGCCAATGATTGCATCGAAAGGGAGATCCGGCATGACAAGAAAGTCTACATCAACTTTAGATTCCCCAAAGAACACGGAAACCTTGTCAACAGTGCCCATGCATTTTGAGACGGTTCCATCCGCTACAGTTATTTTTCGAGTCGTTGGAGTAATGTCGAGACCTAGATTTGTCACCAAAGTTTCTGAAATGAGGTTTGGAACAGCACCCGAATCGAAGAGAGCTTGGGTTTTCATACCCAATACTTTGACTGGTACCAGCTTAAGACGTCTTGGTGCTGTCGAGGCCGATTGAAGAAACAGTTTCTTACCTTTAGCGGAGTTATTAGACCTGATAATTTTTTTGAGTTCTTTTCTCGCATCCTCTGCGTCGCCCCTCAAAAGTTGACCAAACGATGCCCATATCGACCGCACTTTCGACAACGAGTGTTTCTATGTGGATTATCAGGACACCTGTTTGCAAAGTGTCCAGGCTTGTGACAGTAAGAACAGACTTCTGCGGCATTAGGGGCCCCAGACTGGTTCTTCTTAATGGTAAGAGTAAGGCTTTCCAACTGCGAGGTTATCATGTCAAGTCGATTATCGAATCGGGTTTCCAACCTTTCTTCCAAGTGTTTGACATCGCTCCTGACAGATTCTAATGCCGCTGCGCTAGTCTCCGGCCTTTGATAATTCTTTTCAGGATGTACGATAGACATCGATGTGCGGGTTTCCCTCGGTACCTCACTCAGTGACTGAAACGTCTCCGAATTTTTGACAAATTCTACTATGGTACCCTTTAGTTCATCAAAAGTGTGAGGGCCCTTGATGAGGAGGAAATCGGAGAGCCGCTTATCCCTCATGGCCGCCTTACGCAGCATTCCGTACTTGGCTTGGGCGTTGAACCCAGCCTTTTCATAAAGATCATACAAGTACACCAATGAGCTTAACATATCGTCGAAGTTGAGCCGGGCCTCTATGGAGGTACGAATCATCTCATCTGGTTCTACCTCCTTAGCATACTCTTTCACAGCCACTCACATACCTCACCGAAGTTACGCCCATTCCCGTTAAGAGACCACCCGTCGATAAACTTGGACTTATATTTGTGCTTTGCGTCACCATGAAGATAGGCGAAGATACTTGCGGCCCTCTCTTCATCGTCCTTCTCTGGCATCACAACGTTGACATATGTGTAGAGAAACTCCTCAACGTCTTCAGTCTTGGCCCCTGTAAACGTTATCCGAGCAGCGTTGAGATCCATGATTACCGAAAAGAAATCCCCCCGAAGTGTTCCTTACTACTGCTCAACTCGAATACCTCCGGTGCAACCCCCCCCACAAGAGTACCAAATGATAGGGGTAAATCGGCGGGGAAGAGATCCTCAGAACCAATTACCCTGAGAAGGAGGTGTTGCGAGCGACAAAAGTGCTACCGTGGTATTGTTGAACGAACAAAAGGGAGTGTATATAGAAGAGAGTTGAGGAAGCTACAAGCAAGTATAAAAGGGGCAGGGTCTACCACCTATGCTTAGTGACTGGCGTAAAATAAATTCTTCTTGGGTCTGAAGTTGACTCTCAACTTCCTACTACTCGGGACTTGGCTTGAAGTTGTCTGCCAACTTCCTTTATGCTTTGTGTTTTACTTAACTTGTTGAGCGCCCCGCTCGGGTATGCTGGCTCCCAAGTAGTCCTACCATTTCATGCAAACAGCCCCTTACATAGAGTTTTCAACCCTCACATTCTGTAGCACCTATACAGTACCTATGTGCCAAATCTGCACCGCCACAGTACAGTGCAAAGCATCCCTCTAAAAATAATTAAAAATATAATTGTAAGTACAGTGACAGCTCAGCCAGCGCAGCATGCCAACTCGGCCAGCGCAGCATGCCAACTCAGCCAGCGCAGCCAACTCAGCCAGCGCAGCATGCCAAGGAATATCTACAATTTTCATTATATCATATATCGAAAGCCATTGGGTGGAAGTCGATACGTATTTCGGCGCAGAGGTGGCCGTAGCAGATAGATTTCGCGCGCTCAGATGCAGTAAGGGCAGCGAGGGGCGTGCAAATCCGCTGTTGGGCGTATGGAGCGGAGTGGGGGCTGATGACAGAAAGGGTCAAATTCCTGTTTTTATATAAAAATATTAAAACAGTTAAGATCTAACTGGATGAATTTCGGAACCAATTAGCAAAAAGCCCAATGACCCATGTGAAGCTCAAGTTTGGGATCGTCGACCTCGTGGAACATCCGCTCCTCCACCAGGTTCCCGACTCATTTGGTTATTCGGAGTCCCCCGTGCTACGAATGGACATTTACATACCCGCTGCATACGGGCTTCACAGTACCGATATCGCCGTCGACGTTACTGTTGCCCACCCCTCCGCACGCCGCCACATTTCGCCAAGTACAGTTACTGCAGGCGCCGCCGCGACACTCGCAGAGCGCGAGAAACATCGTCATTACGGCACTTACTGCAACCAAAACGATATCCTCCTCTCCCCAGTCGGAATTGATATCTATGGCGCCTTGGCGACGACGGTAAGGCTTTTTTCCGCCGCCTTGCTTCATTCGCTGCTTCCGTCGCGGTTCCTCCCCTCAACAGGAGCTCCGCGACTTCGTTACCCGTTTTGCATTTAGCCTCCAAATAATGCAGGCGCGACAGGTTTCTACCGCCGCCCGCACCCGTAGTTAATTTATGAATACCCTCCGCACGCCTCTGTGCGACATTGTACGACAAATAAAGATCTACCACCAAGTTTGGGGCACCTGGCACCTTTAATTAAAGATTAAAGAAGGTCTGCTAAACAGACAAACCCTAGCAATGGCTCAACCAATGCCCACACCAGCGAAGTGGATGGAAGGAACAAAATTCCTCCCGTGAAATCTCTGCAAACTGAGATAACAATCGGTCGGAAAAGTCCTGGTGGGATGCTTGGTGCCATTGTACAAGTCATGGCTCTGGAGAATGCTTTCGTACAAAACGCTCTCCATTGCAGGCCTCGGTATGGTGGTTTACTCATTCATTTTCTTCAATACTTGTAAAGGGCCACTAAAATTGACTAGCTTTGAGCGGCACTGGAGCGGGAGGCAAACTTCTGCGTGTTGCGGGCTACGACCAATCGCTGAAGCTGCACACGTGGACTAAATGGCATCCTTTATCGCGACCTCCACCAGAGGTAGGCTCGTGCCTGTGCCAATCTCCACTCTTGGAGGGTGGCACCCGGATGCATGTGCAGTGCGAAATGAAGTAGCAAGGAACGTGGCCGTGAGGGCACTGGAGACGTACGGAAAGGTTCGGGGGGTTTGATGCAAAGGCACACCGCAGCAGCCGTCATCTCCAATGCGGCCTGCTTGATGGCTGGCCAGAAGGTAGCATTTTAGGGAGCGTAGTTCCTTCCCGATTACTGTCTCGGTATACCCTTTTTGAGTCGATTGTGGTTGTCTGGAAAACCATGGGATAGATCGGATATATCTTCCAAGAGTAAAACACCCAAACCTTTCCTCCACTAAATGGCATAACTGAGCTTTTGATAAAGCCAAGAGGATACCTGCGCCTTACAGCTTCCGATACGGGCCGCAATGGCGGCTGCATACTCGTCGACCACCTTGGATATGGTCTCCGACGGGCATCCCAGGGAATCAAAGTCTAGCGGGACAAACTGCCAGCCGGGAAGCGGGCGTCCCGGTGAAGCATGGCCAGGAATGGCGGCGATTTTGGTTGTAAAGTCCCTCAGTTTCTGTCGTTCTGCCGCATTGGCGTTAGGAATTTTGTGGCACCGGTAACAGCACAGTTGCAACCGAAAAAACGCACGCAATAGCCTTCCAAACCCCTTCCTTACGGGCCAAGTGCACGTGAAGTTGCACCGGTGCCAAGCCTTTCTATTTGTTCATCCGCACCGGCCGTTGCCCAACGCTTTTCCAACGCATGCTATTTTCGGTACCAACAATTGCCGAAGGTGCTATAATTCAATACGCCAATTCCTACTTAAAAGACTTCTCGCCTCTCGACACATTTCCTGTATCTAGAAGGCACCGGTGTGAAGCCACTACCAGATTCTCGACCTAGCCACTCTCTCAAGCATTGTCGTCACTCGTTCTATAATGCATCCAACAGACCTCTTCACTCTCTTCCGCCAGGAATCTGAATGCGGTTCCGGGTGTATTGCGGCTTGGAAGGGCGGCTTTGCAGCGATTCTGTTGGCTGAGGGTCTGCTATTCGGTCACCTTGTCTATTTGCTAAGGCTCACTGGAAAGCGTTTCAACACTATTGTCGACCTGGGACATGCGCTCTCTGCGGGTGTATTCCTGTCTGCCGGGTTGCTGCATGTCCTCCCAGAAGCTGTCGAACTGTTTGAGGGTGGTCATAGTCATGGGGAGGAGGGGGAGGACGAGCATGACGAGCACGACGAGCACGACGAGCACGACGACGAGGATCTCGAGCATTCAGAAAGGAATGAGGAAGACGAGGATCACCATGACGATGAGGAGGAAGAAGAAGGAGGGCTGGGTGGCCTTGTGTGGACATTCTTGATTGTGATGATTTCCTATTACGCCCTGTTTTTTGTGGAGCAAGTCCTGGTTCCGAAAGTGTTGGATTCCAGGTCTGCCAAGGACGCTGCGGCCAAGCAGTCAGATGACGTCGAAGAGGGAGCAGTGGAAGCACTGGAAGGGGAACACAGCGAGGAGCTGGGAGGATTCAAGAGCAGAGCATTTGTAACTGGATTGATTGAAATTTTGGGGATCAGTGCACACTCATTGTTTGAATCTATGGCATTGGGGTTATCCACCTCGTTTGAAACTGTGCTGAACATCTTCATTGCCACGGCTTCGCATCGCTGGGCTACGGCAGCGGCCATTGCATTCAAGCTAATCAGGAGTGTCAAATACCTCCCATTCTTGGTGTTGCTGTTGGTGTTTTCGTCAATGATCCCGATTGGCATTGGGATTGGAGCCGGTTTGTCCTCGTTGTCGGATACGGTTCAGGCAGTGCTGTTTTCTATTAGCGCGGGTACTTTTGTGTACCTTGGGGCTTACGAAGGAATGGCCGAAGGGTTTGGCCCGGGTAAGACAGGATTAATTGGGAAGTTCTTGGCAGCTGCAGGTGGCGCCGCAATCATCGTGGTCATTACCGTGATATTGAAAGTGTTGGATATTCACGGGTAGAGGGCGTAATGAGTTTCATTTGGCACTTGTGTTGCACCCAGGGGCCAAGTTGCCTGCGTATAGAACGTAACGATTTTGTACAATTGAGCAAAGGTTTTTCGGACCCGGCACGATAGGTGCCAAAGAGGGCTTTGCATTTAAAGATACATACAGTACCGACGCTATTGTGCACTGTCAGTATCAATGCATCCGCTAGTCCACACATAACAAAGATTTCTTTGATTTCTGCCATAAACGAGCGGGTTGAAGGACTAAATTTACCTTCATTTGATACCTAACTACCACCCACACCCCGGACCCCAGACAAGCATTGAACATCAAGATTTCCCGGTGTCGTTTCAATACTACTGCCAGGTCCCATTTTCCATCCTTGCACGCCATACACCAGAACGAATTGCCCAGAAACACTCCATGCACACGGCGATCACTTCAAGCACTGCTAGCATGGTAGCGGACACGGTAATACTGGTGCTGACGAAAAAGAGAACCGCTACCTGCCCGAGATGAGAGTTTCTGTAGGCGAATAAAGTGCTTAACTAGAAGATAGCGGACAAGGGCGAGGAATAGTAACGAAAGAAGAGTTTTGGCTCTAGTAACCAATTTTAAAAGCTTGGGAAGGTCGTTAGTCGTGGAATGACTGTCGGCCTGTTCGTCCAGGGGATGGAGGCCGCGAGGTCCGGGACGAGCGTAGGCTATCATAGAAAGCAAACAGAAGGTCCCGGAGGGAGCGATTTAAATGGCGGCAGAAGGCCTTCTACGCTTTGACATGAGGCAGGAAGTCGGACAGAATCGCTGCCACTACGTAACCTAGGGTTTAGTCCCTCCAAAGCGCTGTCCGGTGTATGTGGACGAACCGCAGTAGTTCGATCACAGGCAAACCTTGGTTCGCCAGACTTCAGGAGCGGCCCGGGTACCGAGATGGCTCTGCAGGAGCTTGAAAAAGGGACGGGAGGCGTGGGAAGAAGCGGCGGAAGGTATGCGGCGGAGTAGCCAGGAGCCTACGGGGGAGGAGAGGTCGAGGAAGAGAGAAGTTTGGCGCGAAGCGCCCTTGAGATCTCAGCAGTAGCGGTTATCTGGAAATCAGACAGGCCGGGGGAAGAAGAGGCGCGAGGCCAGCAAGGACGGCGGGTGGGGAGTCGCTGTCGGGGAGGCTGTATTTGGCCCGGATAGAGGTGAGGGACGTTGAGATCAAGGCCGAGACGTCAAAGCAATCACCGAGGAGGAGGCGAAGAAGTGGGTAGGAGGAGAAAACAGAGCCACCGTAGGATGCCTCTTCGATGGTTTCGGTAAGGGGCAGTCCGAGCCCTCCCGTATGGAGTAGAAGCTGGTCGGTGAGCCAGGCACTGTCTGGGAGACGACGGTGTATGTCTTCGAACCCCCTTCGCATTCCAGATTCAAAGGTTTATGTACATAACCCTTGGCCAAATTGCTGCTAGAAAAAAAGAAGAAGAAGACTTTACCAAGCAGCAAAGGGGGAGCTAGCGGCCCTCAAAAGGGGAAAAATCTATCCGAGCCAGGAGCGGTTGGGTTGTCGTCGTTGATCGCGACAGAAGTTCGTTGTTGTATAGGCGAGCTGATAATCGTGAACAAGCGATCGCGCTCGACGGCAGGGCTACTGCCTTTCCGTAGAGCGATGTAGTCAGCAATTCTGGACAGACCTCGTCCGGCACCGAGACCGGCAGACCCATATATATTGATAGGGTAAATCGGCGGGGAAGAGATCTTCAGAACCAATTACCCTGAGAAGGAGGTGTTGCGAGCGACAAAAGTGCTACCGTGGTATTGTTGAACGAACAAAAGGGAGTGTATATAGAAGAGAGTTGAGGAAGCTACAAGCAAGTATAAAAGGGGCAGGGTCTACCACCTATGCTTAGTGACTGGCGTAAAATAAATTCTTCTTGGGTCTGAAGTTGACTCTCAACTTCCTACTACTCGGACTTGGCTTGAAGTTGTCTGCCAACTTCCTTTATGCTTTGTGTTTTACTTAACTTGTTGAGCGCCCCGCTCGGTATGCTGGCTCCCAAGTAGTCCTACCATTTCATGCAAACAGCCCCTTACATAGAGTTTTCAACCCTCACATTCTGTAGCACCTATACAGTACCTATGTGCCAAATCTGCACCGCCACAGTACAGTGCAAAGCATCCCTCTAAAAATAATTAAAAATATAATTGTAAGTACAGTGACAGCTCAGCCAGCGCAGCATGCCAACTCGGCCAGCGCAGCATGCCAACTCAGCCAGCGCAGCATGCCAACTCAGCCAGCGCAGCATGCCAAGGAATATCTACAATTTTCATTATATCACGCCCCCTCGCTCAAGACGAACGTCCCTTGACTCGTCATCATTCTTCTTCTGTTTCTATTAATGTAAGTTGCCTTATTGTTAAAACATGAGGCCTTTCAAACGAATAGGGATGCAGTTGATTACCTATAAAATATTCCAAAAAGTAGGTGCGCGTTTGATAGTTCCAATCATCTTTTTGGCTTTCCCGTTTGACATAAGAGCGTAGTCGAGACTGTCTTCAGCTGAATCCCTTTCTCCTTCAAAACTCGAAGCAGTGAAGTTGCAGTAAAACAAAGGGCGTTATCCGAGATTATCCTTTTTGGAAGACCAAACGGTTCAATTATTTCTTTTTCGATGAATCTCAGGACCACTTCAGCATTGGTCTCCTCACCTGCAACTGCTATTGGCCATCCAATTAGATGTTTTCCGCGTATAGGAGATATTTGTTTCCGGAAGATGTTTCCTTGAATGGGCCGGCAAAGTCAATTGAGAATGTTTCAAAAGACAAGAAACTGGAAAGCTTAGAGTTGTCTTATACTTTCGTATCGGAGTGAATTTTGGACAGTTGTCGCAGCTTTCACGAAATAATAGACGTTCTTAGGGATACTGGGCCACCAGAATCTCTCCGTAATGAACGTTTGGTTGTTTCGAGATCCCAATGCCCTAATCATCATGGAAAGTCCTCAAGATCTTCATTCTTTCTTTCAAAGGGCCACTAGTCGGGGACCGGCTTTAGTGTGCGGAAGAGTTTCCCATTCCACAATGTAAAAGCCTTTTGATTCCTGCGTACCCAATTTCTGTGTTCAAGATCAACCTTTCTCATTTCTAGTCCATCGAAATTTGATCAGTCCGTGAATATTAGCTTCGTACTCGTTATCGTTCGGCAACTGCACCTCGGCGACTCCGACGATGTCCTCCGAAGCTTTTTCATTTGGAATCAGTGCTTCCCTCAAGCGGGATAGGTAATCGGCAGGCTGATTATTGCGTCCGGGTCTATACACAATTTCAAACCGATATTCTGCGAAAATGTCGAGCCATCGGGCCAAGCGGTGATGTACATCCTTCTTTTGGAATGCTGTTTAAGTGCCTGGTGATCAGTTAATCAAGACAAATTTCTCGAGTGATAAAAGGTATACGCGAAACTTTTCAGCGCGAAGACGACAGCTAGCGCTTCTTTCTCGCAGACTGAGTATCTCTTTCCGCATCATTCAGAGTTCGGCTTGCGAATTGAACAGGGTGTAGTCTTCCGTTTTCATCTTTTTGGGACAAAACGGCACCCAAAGACCGTTCTGAGGCATCTGTCTCCACAACGAATGGTCTCTTGAAATCTGGGTACATGAGAACTGGGGGACACATAGCTTATCTTTAAGCTCCTGAAATGCAGTTTCCATTTCCTTGTTCCAGTAAAATTTTCCGTTCTTCGTAGTGCTGGCATGTAACGGTGCTGCAGTCTTGGCGAAATTGATAAATCTTCTGTAATATGAGGCCAGTCTAAGAAGCTTCGGACCTCCGTCTTTGAAGCGGCCTTGGTGCCAACTTATTTTTTTCGTTTTCTCTGGATCCATTCTAATTCCCTCTTGGTCGACGATATGACCGAGTAATTGGATAGAAGTTTTCGCAAAGAAGCATTTGCTCAACTTAATTTTCAAGCTATACTCCGATATCCTCTCCACAACTGTCTTGACGTGCGAGATGTGCTGATCCAATGTTTCTGAGAATATGACGACATCATCGATATAGACTCTTGCGAATGGAAGTCCTTTCAAAACCTCGTTCATCATTCTTTGGAATGTAGCTGGTGCATTCATGAGACCAAAAGGCATCACTTCGAAC